>JBAJNP010001063.1:26612-65198 GCA_036877545.1 Yasuhikotakia modesta | reverse complement strand
ACACACACACACACTCCCCTGGTTCTTCTTTGACCCTCCGTAACACTTCTGTTTCAGTCGTTATAGGAAAGTTGGTCTCACATCATTCTGAAAAGGCTCCACACTCTCCGAAGCTGCAGAATTCATTAAAAACGCTCAGTCTGAAAAATGTGTGGAATTTTGTTTTGTTCCGGCTCTCACATCCTGATTTCCTCTCTGCCCAGCTGCTACATCTGTGCTGCATGCATTCATGTAGCTATAACACACACCGTGTTTTTAGCTTCATAAATACATGCTGTGTGAGATCGTCCTACTGTATACTGTACTGTACTGTCCTATTGTATACTGTACAATCTCTATAGGGTACTGTATTATATATCATCTATAGGAAGACACGCTATCACATCAGTCACTGTCTGTCTTAGCTTTACATTGTCCATCTGAAACGTACTGCAGACAGCACTGGATAGCACACGCTCCACCTGGCAAACTCTAATCTGGCTTCTGTGAGTAAGATTACACAGGCTTATTATATGTCAACTTGGATGTTGTATTTACGTGGTACCTGGTTGACACAATAACCTATATATTTAGCATAACTGTATAAGTTTAATTGTATAGGGAATACAACAAGTTTTGAACAGACTTTTTGTTTTTCTTTTGTTTTCTGTGCTACAGACTTATATGCTTTTATTTAAATTCATTTTAATAGTTTTATTCATGTTTTATTCATTGTTTACACTCCGCATCTGGATAAGATACATAAAACATTTTATATAGCACACAGTGTTATTTAAACCAAAATAACTGACAGTACTGACTGTGTTTAAATGTCTCCATGCGAAGGTTAAGAAAATAAATCAGCTGTAGTTCACAAACATGTGTACATTAGCGCTGTATATCACAGCCTCATTCTCTCTTCACTGTTTCCATGATGATCTCAAGCTGTAGAAAGGTGTTTTGATGTTGCAGAGAGAGCAACTTTATAAAGGTTATTAGAATGGGATAAATAAACATTGATGGACATTTTTGGTAAACATATAAAATAAAACAAACGACAATGTAAAAAAGAGATTATTTTGTAAAAATGTTCGGAGCCAAAAGGGCTGATCAGAATTGTTATCAGTTTAATTGTCAGGCAAACCCTTAGAACACCCCATTGTCACCTAGCAACTCCCTAGCAACCACTTTAAATACCTTAGCAATGGCCTCTATAGCAACACCTTGACAACCCAGCAGAACCAATTTATCTCGCCCTTCACCTTGTTTTTTAACATTTAAGTAACTTTAATATTATAACTTTTTTGGAAGGTGTTTAAAATGTATTCTCCTTTTCCACTTATGGAAACAGACTTTTAATAAGCGGCAAATATATGTTGAAAGTGAGAAATAACAAGTTGCTTTCAGTTAAATTCAATTCTAAAGCAGAAGTTCAGGAAATCCTTTTCAAAGGGACAAGAAAGACGTTGCCACATTGCCATGGTGATGTGTTAAACTCATCTAACCATTCATGTCACGTTCTTCAGACTCTGAGGGTTTAAACCCACCCGCTCTGCACAACTGTCAACCGTTGCCTGACGATTAGTTCGGATTTGAAGTTTGTACCGATCATTGAAACGTCTTATGAATTTGCATTGAGCGTTTATTTTGGTTGTTGTACTCAAGGAAAGAATGAATTCATTGAGGTTTGCTGAGTGCTTTAATAACAAAGAGGATAAAAAACTTAAAGCCCAAATGAATAGAAATGCCTCAGTCAGACAGACGGGACAGACCAGAATATTTAGGCCATGGAGAACAATAATTGCATGCAGGAATGTCCAATAAAGTTTCTATTTAAAGGACTAAGCAGACAATTAAAGTATTTACTTGAATATGAAGCAAAAACAGCTCTCATGTTAACAGGCCAACGTTATTGTCATGACAGAAACATTAGAGGAATTTCTCAAATCCTAAACATTTTCCAGTGGCTTTTCCACAGTCATAAAAAGGGGTCAACTTATAGGCCAGCAAACAATGTAAATACCTGTCATAGGTATGAAAAGTTAAACATGTTCCAGAGAATCCTGCTTCTCACTTGTTTCTTTCTCCCATTTTCCATTCAGTTTAAGCCATTTGGCATCTTCTGAAAAGGGTTGTAACTCGGGTACTGTGGGCTCCTCGGATACCAAATGCTAGTTTACTGGATCAATGAACGCTGGATCAAAAGCCCTTAGCTTGTTCCATGAATAATGATGAGATCAGAGCTTAACTTCACTTGTTTTTCTGTTAGCAAACAGGAAAATAAAACACACTGCATCTGTGGTATGCTTTTATTACACTGATAAACCCTTAAAGTATCGCTTTGGTTTAAAATTAAGATGAAAACAGTTAAACAAAGAGGTTTGTTTGTTGCGCGTATCTGAAACTTCAACATCCAACATCTCTAATAGTTGACATGTGAGATTAGCATTTTAGCTCAAGGTAATGAGTCACATGACAGCTACACCTCATCTGATTGGCTCAGGACACCTGTTTGCAAAACTGAGTGTCCATGATGTGGGCCAGGGGCAAATTTCACAAATGGGAGAAATCCTTTCATTTCTGCCTATAATTCCTGTTTGAATAGGACATAGTGTTAAATGTCAAAACAACTTTAGGCCATTGAGTTTTATCTGTCATGTTTCACACTTAACTCAACAAAGACCCTCTAAAGTTGATGCTAAAGGCTAGTGATAGCAACACAATTAAAGGCAGAACTGATCGTTATGAACTATTGGTAAAATAACCAAACGCTGTGCTGTATGATATATTTATATAATAAAATAGCGCATCGAGCAGTTTATCGTTTGCTTTCTTTACTCGTTTAACTATTATTTTACTTTATAATATAAGTAATAGCGGCGCGTGGGGGCGGGGCGGGTAAATCCTTGCCCGTGACGTCACGGGCAGATCCTGCCCTCGGAGCGCGCGGGTGAGTGACACACAGTCCGCGCGCAGCATCGGCGTCCCGTTACCCGTTAAACTACGGCAGAAACTACAGCGGGACACCTCAGAAAATGGGTATGTAACTTTTAAAAAGCGACACGATTGCGTTCCCAAACGCCGCAGGTTTAACGCAGGAGTTTTGAGACGTTGACAGTTGACGGTAAGTCTGCGGCGGCGCGCGACCCGTTGTGTCTTTCGTTCGCGTTTCGTGCATTTTTTGAGGTCGATCGGTTGTTGTTCCGGTTGCACGAGTTTTTGCATTTGTGGTCGGTTTTAGTGGAGGTAACTAAGCAGCTCTCACAAGCGAGATTACGGATTAAAGAGATTTACCTCGCGGCTGCAGCGCATGCACAGATGCGGCGCATGCACAGATGCACGCATGCACGCGTGCAGCAGCTGCAACAAACGCGAGGCAAACTTCTCGTAAACAACAGCAAACTGCGTGAGTTTAGTTGCTGGACTTTATAAACTGGCTGCTGTTGTAATATCACTTGCTTGGCAATGATCACGATAACCGGTCGTTGCCGTGTGGAGATTATGTTGGAAAGTTAAATGCTGTTTTCATTGTCTGAACTTAATAAGTCTGTATTGTGTTTTTTGGTGATTCTGTAAGCAGTTTTCTGAATTGCATTGACAGCCTTATCATGCACAGCCAGTTTTGCAAAGTTTAAGTAGATCTGCTGCGTTTACTTCTAAAACTTGATGTAACTAGATGTAACTTGGACATGCAAACTCATATCAGTTTTATAGTTACTGCACTTTAAAATGTTAATGCTTTTTTAATTGCAATAAGCATGTTTTTCCCTGCTGTCTGACCCGATTGGAACAGGCGTGCAAGCCATTGTCCGTCCAGCGCCGCTGTGGTGATCCCAGTGGAAAGATGTCATTTGTCCTATGCATTTTCCTAAATATTTGGACGTTGTTGGAGAAGAGAATAATCTGTGATGTCATTCTCGACCCGTGGTGTTCACTTTCTAAGGTTTTGCTCAGGAGAAGAGAGGCGCCGTGTTCATGGTTGTTTATCACTGTTTAAAAGCTCTCCACTGAATTATGGACTTTAGGACACTAAGACGGGCTGTACACCAAATGGGCCTGTTAACATTTAGACCCCAGGAATTTAATGAATACACTCTGTGGCGCCTCTCGATTTTCAGATGAACCTGATTGTTTTAGTTATTATTGGCACTCCGACTACAGACACTCAAACTTTGTAGTAATATTACACACAAAAATTGTTTGTTACTATGTGCTCATAATGTAGAAACTATATGCTTTTATTTGACATGTTTTGTCTTTTCTTAGCTTTTACAGATGAGATAATATGAGGTATGAGGTATTTGTTAACCAATATGAGGTATTTGTAAACAAAAGCGCTGTTCTTTGGAGGTTTCGAATGAACTATTCCTTTAAGTGTTCAGAATAATCCTACAAGCCAACATCTTGTTTTTATTTATTCTCTGAATTTCACAAGCGTTTCCTTGTTAAGGCGACTTTCCCCCAACCCCAGCAGGCTTTTTGTTAACAACATGAACTAAACGGTGTGTTTTGAGTTCTGCAGAAGTTGTCAGATGAGGCTGTGGAGTCGATGAAAAACCCAACAGAACCGATTTGGCCCTCAACAGCTGACAGTGTGAGAATGTGTGAGAGCGAGTGTTGGTTTGTTCTCTCTCACGGCACTGGCTCTGTGTGTCTAATTCATCGGCCGTGTCTTTGTGTGGCTCCAGAGACTGTTAACATGAAGTAGTTTCAGTGAGATTGAACGTCCTGAGGAGAATAATGGCGATGGATTGAAGGGTCTCCTTTAGTGGCAGCTGTATGTTCTCCATAGCGAGGCTTTACTGTTACTCGCATCACTGCAACTTTTGTCCTTTCGATATTTCTGAGTTTTGTGAAAGGCCGGCTTTGTTTCCTATTGGTGCGCTGTGATTTGTTTTGTTTGTTTTTTTGGTCAGATTTATAAACCGGATTACTGACAGGGCTAGACTCAATCTGAATCAACAGGGCCAGTGTGAGTGAATTTAGGACCAGTTATCTATACATAGTTGTTGCTCATGTGGTTTTAATGCAGTGCAATCTGTTTAACCATTGGGGTTACAAATTCGTCTGAATTAAATATGTGACCAAGTTAATTCTGTTGAGGCGTGTGAGATTTTGCTACAAGAATGACTTTAGTTTGTATGTAAATGGATGATGTAAAACAGGGGATTTCAGTTCTTTGATCCTAATGGAAAAAACCCTTTCCTTAATAAAGCATTTTTATGGGTTACTAATGGCTGTTGTTAGTTGAGCAAGCGTTTTGTTCCTAACTTCCTTAGTAACATCAAAGTACTGTAATTGGATGCATGCAGTGATTTGTTTGGCTATTAAAATGGAGCCTATATACAGTAAATGGCCAACAAAGCAGAATATGCAGTTGGGTTTGCGCATATTACGTTTATGGGGGTGGATTTGATGAGTTCAGATAAGACTGAAAATGACTGTAGAATACTTCTTTGACTTTAATTAGTTTTGCCACAATGTTTTCTTCAATGCAGAAATGAGATAAACAGTCTTTTAGTTGAACTGTTTTGTTTTCAGCTTTTCTCCTTTTCTTACGGGCACTTTCGGCATGACGCTCCACGTAATGGACTCTTGGAAAGTTTGAGTCACCGTTTTAGCATTTACTGTTCCCCTGCATTGCCTCAGTGCTGACAACATCCAGGACGGGCCAAGAAATCATATTGGCTTTTAATACAATGTTATGATTTAAATCACAGAAGAGTTCAAATGTTTTAGGTCGTGGGTGTGGCTGTGTTTATGTATTTTAATTGGCTGTGGTATTATGGCCTGTCAAGTGAATGTCATTTGTTTATCAAAAGCATTTTTAGCATTTGTCCACTGTTGCTCAATGTCTCAGTGTGTCAGTGAATGATGTCACACTTGTCAACCATTAAATGATGTCACAAATCTCTCTCCTTTTTTAAAAGCCCTTCAAAACGCCTGCCTCCATTTTGATGTCACTCCATGATCCATTTGGTTCCTGGTGGATAAATTTGTTGAGTTTGTTCTTGTTAAAATCCTGTTTACCCAGCTGCACACTTGTTAAGACCCCCAGACTTCTAACAAATGTGAAGGTTCTGACAGCCTTTGAGGGAAGCGCTGAGCCGTAACAGAGGTTGAGACGTTGGTTCTGTAGCTTTGTGAGAAGTTCAAGGTGTTGTGATGGAAAGCTAAGGTCGGATTTAACCATATGCCTTTGAAGAACTCTTCTCGTTTTCTCCTCCTCTCTGTCTCTCCTCTCTTCGTATCTTCTCCATCTTGTTCATTTGTTCTCCTACCCTTCACAGGGACACAAAGAGTGACATTGTGAATTGATATAAAAATGATATGGCAGCATCGCTGTAGTGGGAGTGTTTGTTCAAGCGTGGCCAAATTTCCTCACATTTGGCCATCAAAGGGCCATTCACAGACCTAAGACACGAGGGACGAGCGAGTTACATTTTAAGGCCTGTGGAGGTTGCCTCATTAACGAATGGAGGCAAAGACCTCAATAATGTTTATCAAAGCCTTACAGATGAGATGTTGACTGAATCAGCGCTGCTTAGAGTCCAGACATTACTCATTATTCTGGCCTTGAGTTCAGATGGCAGTAAAAAGACCTTGTCATTGTTTAGAAGTTTGGATATTTTTTGCTTTGGATATTTTTTAGCTTGTTGGCACGCTTTAATGTTGCTGAATCTTTTTCCAAAGAGTCAGAGATTTCAGGAATGTTTCTGATGACCCAAAACCCTAGGAACCAATCAGAACGCCTTAGCAACCATCTAGCAACCGCTTACCAACCGCCCAGATGACTTAGCAGCTAGATACTGGAGGCTTTAACCAACCTGTCTCCCATTAAACTAATCAGAAGTGTTAAAGTATTGCAGTCTGGGTTTATATTTCTAAAATTGTATTATATTTCTTCAAATTAGTGAAGCTAACAGTGCCCGTAAGGTTTGGATAACCTTCTACAGAAGTTTGAAGTTTTTCTTTAACTTTTAAGCCACCATTCAAAGTTTGTCTTTTGTAGTTTGTTTTGCTGTTGACCTAAAATTGCATTTACATTTGAAATCCAAATTCACACCGTTTTGCACCTCGCCTCAAATTACAACGTATATTCAGTGTATTTTTTAATGACACCATTTAGCATTGCTGTGCTGTCGGAGTGTTGCTGCTATCGATGAGAGAGAGCGAAGAAAATCAATACTTGTTTCCATGTTGTCCAATTTAGATTCATGTGAGATGAGAACTGAAACCGGGGCATGCAGTGATTAATGTCCAAACAAGAGCAGGAAATTGGTCAAGTTTCAGCGTGAAACAGGTGAAATTAGACCCTGGATTAGACATTTCTATAGGTGGTGAACAGTGTAATATGAATTAATAGTAGTTATATATTGTAATGATATTAGTTTTGTTGAAAAATCCAAATGAAAGATACTTCATCTTTACCAAAAATATTTGCTCAGTTTTTCCAATTTTTGTTGGAACTTGGCTTCTAACCAAAACAAATTAATACGTCTCACATTTGTACAAATAGCTCACATTATTCCATGATTATGTATTGCTCTTATGTTTAAATAACAAAGCGGTCTTTTCAGCTGCTCGGATAAGTAACCGTTATGGCAAAATCTCTGTCTCGCAGCATTAGTGCATGTGCCTCCGTTGCTGGATCATTCAGGATTACATGGATTTAAATAAAAATTCGAAGGGAATGTTTGTGTCATTTTTTCCATGGTTGTTATCTGCACCCATCTGCCAGAGTCTATTTCATCTCCTGCAAGTTTAGAGGTTGTCTCACTAGTCAGATCTTAAAGCCCAGCCTAAAACGATCTTCTGTCCTCCCCCACTCAGTTCTTCATGTGGACAGAGCGGACGCTCTTCATCAAAACACGTTACGTCATGTGAAGCGGTGGCGGTAGTTGTGGTCCTCAGTTGTCCAGCTTTACTCATTTGCCACAGCAATAAAGAGTTTCGTTTTTTCCTTTCAGAATTCCGTGGTCCGGGTTTGAACCATCTGAGAGAAAGTTATTGGGAATGTGAATTTAACGGGAGGCGAATGGCCTGGAGTTCTTGGCACAGGGGCCGTGGAGCACATTCAAGACATTCACAGATAGCTCTTTGTGTTTCACTCATTTACTGTCGCTGTGACCAGACAAAAGCTTCAGAATCTTTCAGCCGGCCAGTGAGGAGCCCTCAGCATATGAATGAATGGGTGAAATTACCACAGACTCTCAATTCACATCTGCACCGCAAACCGAGTTTAGAAGTAGCACAAATACGCTTTAGTTTCACATCTTGTTTTGCAATGTGTGTTAAGTTTAATACAGTAAAAAAATTATGTTTTAAAGACAATGTAAGTGATGTTTGCACAAGCAGACCTTGTCAGCGTGATGCTAGGGTGTTCTGGGCGGTTGCCATGGTGTCGTGGGTGGTTGCCAGGGTGTTGCTATGTGAGTACAGTTGTTCAGTCATCCACTGTTGTTGCTTTTTTGTCTTATTTTGGGATTTTCTGATTACAAACCAGTAAAAAAGACGCTGCTTCATTGTTTGTTTATACTTTTGTTTCTAGAAATCAGATGAATGGTCCGCCTTCTTGATGACATCACGTGTGTTAAGGACCCCAAGTGATGATTGGTTGGAAAGCAATGTGTAGTCTGTGTGTTTAACCTTTATGTGAGTTATGTGAGTTATGCAAACATTTGTATGATCAGCAGTAATACCAAACATCACTGATACTTTTTTGTATAATATGTTTTATTTCTGCCCAGCATTAGACTATTAGCATGTTTAGCCATAACTTTGTGTTGCTGTTGTCATCTGTAGCAGAGCTACAATCTCATCGGTTCTTATCAGTTTCACCTCAGAGTTCTTCTTCAGAAATGGGAGTCTTCGTTGTTTTCAGGACAGGGTTAGGAGAACTCATTATTCTGCCACGTCGTAAATTCTCCTGTGATTCCCAGACACTCTCGACTCCCTTTAGCCGAGCTGAAGAATGTTACGTAACAGCGCCACGATTCCTTTCTTGGCAGATATCAGGCGCTCCGTCGCATGTGCCTGCAGTCATGCAGTCTCTGCTGCGCTCGCAAAGCCTGCGTTCAGCTGCCGTTTGATCTTCCTTTCCCCACTAAAATGTTCAGGGTCTTCTGCAGCAGTAAATTAGGACCTAATGTGTTAAACATGTGAGCCATACAAACCGTATCGTGCTCAAATTCTTCAGCTCGTCTCGACAGCTGCATGAAATTGAATATTGTGTAAGTTATCAGCTTAGTGGCAGCTTTGGGAATTTTTGCGAATAAGGATGTTGACACAAAATACTTTGGGGAAGGTTAGCATGTTTCGCGGTATCAGCTGCTATGCAACAGTTTTATTCGGCTAGCATATAAAAACGATTTTAGGACTTAACGTTGTAAATTTATATAATTTAATGCTATAATGTTGTAAATTATGTTTTATGTCTTACACAGTCCAACTGTTTCACTTCGTAGGACTTTAATACATCACCAGAATATCATCAGGAGATTCATTTCGTGTCGTGATTGTGATTAACACTAAATGTTCGTGTTAGCATGAACTTTCCCTTTAAAGTTAAGGGGGGAATTGGTGGGAAAGTTATTATCTGCATGAAGTGTGTTTTGACATGCGGATAATTCATAAATGTTTTCAGCCGTGAGCTGTCACGGATTGAACTCACAGCAACCACAGGCTGATGGAACCATTTCATTTATTGTCTATTACACCAAAAGTTTAAAAAGCAATTTTTATGCTGCATGTTGAGTTCAGGCTCTCATAAACCAATAGGGTTTGTGGAATAATGTTGACCACAAATAGTCTATTTTCCGTGCTTCCTGCATTCCAAAGCAGAAATATGAAGCGTTGTTTTTCTGCTAGAAGTTCAAGAATTACACTGTTGATCTATGAAGCATCTATATTATGAGTTTTAATGTAGAACCTCTGTTATGTTTGTTATGGTGTGAATTTTGCACCGCGCGCATGTTAAGCAGTCAGCCATTCACATCATCTCTCTTTACAAGCCGGTCAATTGGGCAGCTGTTTGTTCTCATGAATATTCAATGAGCTGGGATGTAGTCGGCCTATGAGTTAAGTGTTAAACAAGTCTACTGTTCTGGATCAGTTGACATTTAGAAGAACAGTAAGACTCAGTAGACAAATAATAGACACCATCTAAAATGTGTGCGGATGAAAAGCCTTTGACTAATCAGAAAGGAGAGTGTCTATTTTTGTGAGTTTTTACACAACTGTCTGTATTGATGCATTTAGTATTTCTCTCAAAGGATTTGAATGAATTGGATATAAATACACAAAATGAGCAAAGCAACTGAATTGTGCTTTAAGTTTGTATTGTGCTGTTATAAAGTGTGTATAAATATACACATTTACAAACAGATAGATCTCACTGTTCTTTAGACTTAGAGACTGGACTTAGACCCCTGGAATGAAATCTCTCTCTCTCTCTCTCTCTCTCTCTCTCTCTCTCGCAACATCTGGACTCGTGTTTTGCTAAGCTTCAATTTTCTCAGTTCTGTGGTGCCAGTCCACGGGTGAGAGGACACATTTTGGTTTTAAACAACCTCAAAACAGTTCAGTTTCCCCCAAGCCCTGAACACCAGCAACACAAACATGTCATTAGAGATGTGCTGATTCAGAGATGCTGAGGAACATTAGACTGAAGGCTACCAATTAGGTTTCTGAAGGGAATTTCACTAGAACCCAGTTCCTTTGCTGCCTAGTATTAGCATAGTAGCTTTAGCTAAACTGAAGTGTGCGTATCTTCTCCACATAAATTGAAAGCCACGCATTTTGAAAGTGGTTTATATTCATGTATATTGTGTATCGTGAATGTTTTGATGTTGTTTCACATTTACTGTTGTTGGTTCTGTCATTAACTCATTCCAGGAAACGGGTCAGCGCACCCAGAAATTGATTGACACAGAAAGGTATCTGGGTTGCGACTCTGAAAGTAAAATCAGTGACCCGGCTCTGGATATTTGTTTAAACGGAGAGCGCACACTCTAAAGTGGGTCAAATGTGTTGCGACACCCAGAATGTCAGAGCCAACATCCTTCATTTAAAGCTTGTGCTGTGCGTTACTAATAGCGCTGCTGCCGTTTGTGTGTCGCTGTTTGTGGGAAGCTAGAAATACAATATTACTTTGTACATTGTCTATATATTTTTTGTTATATATTTTAATATTAATATCATTAGATCTTTGTTCCTGCTTTTTATTTAATGAAACCTTACTAGGCATATGAAATGCCTACAGTTCTAAATTCACTATAAACAATTTAATTGGTTTCAATTAAAAATGATTTAAATTATACACCCCCTTCTGATAACATTGTCTCCTTCAGTCCTTCAGCTTGTGGAAATCTTTGCTTTCTTGTGGCTCCTGGGAATCAGAGGTGTGTGTGAGAGTGTGTGTTTGTGTGAGTGTGTGTGTGTGWGAGTTTGTGTGTGTGTTTGAGAGTATGTGTGTGAGTGAGTGTATGTGTGTGTGTGAGTGAGTGTGTGTGAGAGTTTATGTGTGTGTGTTTGAGAGTATGTGTGTGTGTGAGTGAGTGTGTGATGCTATTGTGAGAACGGTACCATTTTCAGGCTCTGGTGCTCATGAGAATCTTCTGTTTTGTGTGTCAGGTTGTCCTCGTATGCTCACGGGTGACTGAACACTGGACAGTTATTCAGCCTCAATTCGCCCCATGATGACAAACACAATGCAGTCCCCATGCATTCTCCAGCCCTTTGACACCCTCTCACACACTGCCAATAAAGGCAACCTGCGACCAGTGTGCTTCACAGTATTTCACAATGAATCATTTGTTCGGCTCTTTTCGACCTCATTTATTATGTGGAATAAATCTGTATCTGTTGGTGTCTTCAGATCAAATCACGGTAATCCTGTTGAAGAGACCATTATTAATCCGAATTAACAGTGTAAGCTAATGGTTCACTTTCAGCAGTGCGTTTGATGACTACCAATTCGTTTACATATTTTTTTAGGCGTCATATTAGCATTAGCATTATATATATATCTCTATATATATATATATATATATATATATTTAGCAATCATTTTCTCTTTGTTTTGTTCTCTGTTTTCTTTTTTATCTCCACCTCCCTCCCCTTGTTTTTCCTCATCTCCATCCATTCTGTTCTTCATTGTTCAGAGAGAATCTTCGCCTTTTCTTTGCTTTTCTCTGGTTCTCAGGGGCCGGGCAGCAGATGGAGGACTAGATTTCGGTCAGTGTTTTTGAATATGTTAATATATGTCGGGGGTGTCGCGTGGGCCTCCTCCACCTCTCTGTATTGTGCCGCTGTGGGAATGCGTTGGTGATTTTGTGCAGACGTGACGCGGAGCGTCATCAGTCAGACGTGCGCCACGTTCTGGGTTTGAGGTTCTGCGGCGATGTGAAGTCAAGAAAAAAAAACAAGCAGAGAGATAGAGACAAACAAACAAACAGACGGACGGACAGAGAAAGAGCGAGAGAAAACACGACAGCAAAGCAAAACAAGCATAGTAGGTGAACGATTTGGTGGATTTGAGTGAAGCAGTCATGGAAACATCGTATGATGACACAGAAGATGAGCAGCAGGAGAAAACAGGTACGAATGAGCCCATCACACGACCGTCGGCGCGAGACATTCACCGCCGCTTTTGTTGTGTTTGTTGTCTCGTTTATGCTTCAGTTATCTTACTCCTAACCAGACGTTTGTCATTGTGCATCTGCCAGTTAATATACTGACTGCGGATGGAATTATTTTGGCATCATCGGTCTTAGATGTACCTGCCCCTGAATGCTGTGGAAAATTGGGTTTGAATAGGCTGACAGATTTAGCACAGTTTAGCTAAACCGTTATAAGGTCCAACTGACAGACCAGACCAACTGACAGGGTTGAAATATCACAAGAACAACACAGGTACAGTTTAGCAAACACACAAGGACAGAAGGATAAAGGAAAAAAGAATAAAATTGTGTCATGCAGACGGATCACCTTTTTCACAGCAATGGCGGATCGCTGAGCCCCTCGGTTGTTTCCGGAAGTTTGCAACAAATGCTAGCAGTGTTGCAACAGATCTCTGCACTGGGCTTCAAAGTCTTGCATTTAGAGATTGTGAACTATCATTACATCTGAATGAAATTAACTTGTGCATCAAAGCATTGTAGTGGATTATTCATTAAACTACCAGATTTAAGGCATGTTGTCAGATAACAGATTAGATTTAGGTTTTTGGAAAAAGTTAGCAACACATAACATTTCATGAAGAGCGTGTTAATTGTAAATTGTAAATCTGTTGTTGTCATTTTTTAGAAAAATGGATATTGGTTACATTGGGAATTTATACATTTTTTAAGCAATGTTTTAATCATTGTGATTCTGTTTAACAAGTCTAACTATCACCTGTTTATATTGTTTATTGTATTATTCAAGTCTGAGTTGTGCTGAGACACTGAGCGATTGGTGAAGGTTCTGTAGACATAGCAAAGCTCTTTTCTCACTTATTACAGAAGCCTGAGAAGAAAACGAGTGTCGGAATCTGTCAAGTTAAGTGCAAGTCACATGTATCTGTGAGAATACATCTGTTTTAAACCACATCTCTCTAGAGGAAGCCATCAACACATCAGCAGGAAGTTGGCTGGATCGGTCGTTGGCCATCTTCACAGTCCAGTGGTATTATGTTCTGGAAGCCATACTGTGTTGGAGCTGTTTGGAGCTCCCGTTCCTCTATAGAAGTCTCCGGAAGTGCCGAGTTCTGACCTTGTTCTTGAGCTCAATAGCTGTTTCCATGAAGGTCAGATTTGGAGAAGCCTCTGGACCGGAACACTGGGGTCTTTGTGTGACTGCGGTTCTGGCGCTCTGCTGTTATTCAAAAGCCAGAACCTTTTGGACTTTATTGCCATCATCATTTTATGCAATGATGAGGCGGCCGACTCACTGCAGCTGCTTTTTTACTCCTCCTCCTCTCATCTTCCTTATTCTTCACCTCCTTTTTTATTTCTCATCTTGTTCTTTTCTTATCCTCCCATCTTTTTCTCGTTCATCCATCCTTCTTGTACTCCTTTCTCCTTTTGTTTTTCTTTCTTCATCATCCTCTTACTTCCTCCTCGTCTTTTTTTATTCGTCATAATCCTACGTTTCTTTGACTTTGGAAGCTCTGATGAAGTTTTTTAGGGGCCGTGTGATTGATTAGATTGGGACTGTAGCGTGTCTGAGCCGGGCATGAAAGCTGTTGTCACATCCAGTAAAAGAACATTGAGTCTTTCTGTGTCGTAAAATGGGAAAAGTTTTTTGTTTAATGCCTTAGATAAATAGCATCGATCTTAAAGCTCAATCAAAACTCTTGTTTCCACATTCACAGAGAGAAACTCATTTAACAGCACTACAGTCCAGTGGGTTGATGGAGAATGTATGACTGTGTCCGATTCACAGCTGTAGTTTTGTGTCGAGGAGAAAATGAGTGATCTGTGAGTGTTGTGGTTTGTGTTTTTTTTGGGTTTTTTAGGAGTAGCGTTTTAACAGTGTTGTATAATGAACACATCTCATACAACTTCAGTCTCATACAGCATGAGTTAGTGAAATTTTGTTATTTTTCTGTACAATTTAGAAATTAGCTTTAAGTTCAAACCAAAAATAAAACACCAATGCGAGGTGCTTCATCGTGTTCGATCGAAGTATTTAATTTACTGAATCAATCCGAAATAGTCACTGCTAGTTTACTTCAGTATAAATGTTTTCCTTGTCGTTCCTAACGAAACATTTAATCACATTGTCATGAATAACATTACATGGAAATATCAAATGACTCATGTTAAGTTTTTCACAATGTAAGTACCCAGCCTCAGAACCTCGGATCCTTCAGAACCGAACAGTAAACAAGAACCCTTAAGAGTTTCAGGAAGGGGTGGGAACCGATTGTAGCGTTTCCCTTTGAGACGGGAGCATTTAAGTGGCTTCATAAGAGTGTTTTGTAGCCTGAGAGACTAGTGTGTGTTGTGGGTCGTGAGAGACTGCGCTGTGGGCAATACTCATTGGGTTGTGGTTAACCCATTGCTATGGTAACGGCTATTCACCAGTCGGGACAGAATGCTTTTGCCCCTGTGTGCCTCATAAAAGCTGTGCACAAACTGTCGGGCTCTGAAAGCGCCTCTCTCTGCCGCTTAATATATGAGCTTTAATTTGTCTTTGTGTGCTGGGAAAAGACCTCCGCACAGAGGAACTCAAACTGTGAACAATAGGGCTTGAATTAAATCACTGTTGTGTTTCTCCTCCCTGGATGAAGGAGAGAAATCTACATTTAAATGTACACTCAGAATCATAATATGATGCTTATTAAGCTGGTTTCTGCGTGCATGTGGGTAAAGCTCAGCAGCTGAGCTTCATATTTGAACCCAAAATCAAAAAGAAGTCAGGAAGCATCATTTTGGACGCAGTTAGTGAACTGACCGCACCTTTGGCACGATTTAAACATGATGAATGAATAACAGATGGCCGTAGACACTCACTCACATCCCCATATGAGGCTGTATTGGCCATTTCTGTGTGTCATTTTGAAGTATTGATTTGTCAGTGGTATTTGATGTGGTCTTTTAACGCTCTAAAACCGTTCTGTTAATTTGAAGACAATGGTTGAAGCGTCCACATGTTCTTTGTTTGTTTGTTTTCGTTGGTGGAGCAAAAATGTTTAAGTATGCAATAAATTGCTTGTGATTTACATGCCATAAAGCTTTAGTGCAAACTAACACACACACACACACACACACACACATACACACATAAATCATTATTTATTGTCTTTGTTTGCCACAGTCTTTGCTTTTCATCTTACTGTTTTTAATGAGCTCTTTAGCTGTTTGATGAGACGTTTATTAAAGAATTATTTCGCCCACAATGAACATCTTTCCATTATTTACTCGTGTTGTTCTTAAACTTGCTGTTTGTCCAAACACAAAAGCAGAAATGATAAGAATGCGTATGCAGAATGTTTCCATCAGTGACGGTTTATAGAGACGTGTCAGTCATGAAACACAGGGCAATAAATACACAGGATTTCAGTGCGTTGGATCTGTGCGAGTGTTTGTGTGACGTTTGTTAGTCTTTGAAACATTTTCTTTTGTGTTAAAGAGAGAAAAAAAGGGGTTTGAAACTTTTTGAGGTTTGTAAACGTTAATGAACGTAATGTGAATGTTCTGTGTCGTGTCTAATGTTCAGTAAAACTTTTTTAAGCAGTGATGTGTGTGTTTGCAGGTTGCTTCGAGTGCTGCATTAAATGCCTCGGTGGCGTTCCTTACGCGTCGCTGGTGGCCACCATCCTGTGCTTCTCAGGTGTGGCTCTCTTCTGCGGCTGTGGACATGTCGCCCTCACCGGCACCATGACCATCCTAGAGAACCACTTTTCCAGGATGACCGCAGATCACGCCACGCTTACTGACATGTGAGTCCACCTATGTGTGTGTGTTTGTGTGTGTGACACTAGTGACAGCACACACAGTAGTTAATGTAGGAAGTAACACAATGACGTGTTGTGTGTTGTGTGTGCTTGCAGCGTCCAGCTCATGCAGTATGTGATATATGGCATCGCTTCATTCTTCTTCCTGTACGGCATCATCCTGCTGGCTGAAGGCTTTTACACCACCAGCGCTGTCAAAGAGCTTCACAGCGAGTTCAAGACGACCGTCTGCGGCCGCTGCATCAGTGGAATGGTACAGAATGCAATCCCAGAATGCATTGCAAAGTTTTTTATCCAATCCCAGAATGCAATTAAAAATCACAGAATACAATCCCAGAATGCATTGCATTCTTTATCCAATCAGATGTGATAAAGGTATTGACAAAATCCTTGAGCAAGACAAATTTATGTCCAAAGTTCACCAAGTACCTCTGTTGATGCTTTTTCCTCATCTTTCTATCATCAGATTCCTGTTACAGTAACAGTGTCAGACTGGATTCATAACATCAGTGATTAAATTGTTAAATGTTTCTTTCTCAGTTCGTGTTTTTGACGTATATCCTGGGCATCGCCTGGCTGGGGGTGTTTGGCTTCTCTGCCGTACCCGTGTTTCTCTTCTACAACATGTGGTCCACCTGCGCAGCCATGCGCTCACCTGTGGCGAATCTCACCTCCATCGACACCATCTGTGTGGACGTGCGTCAGTACGGTACGAAGCCCTCATGCTGAGCAGAGTCTGTAAATAACACGTCTGTTTTCAGACAAACCGTGGTGAAATCTCTAACGTATGGAGTGGATTTTCCTTTGTGTAAATAGGATTATTGGCTGTATTTTTATGAATGTGGCTTTTGAAAGCGTGTTTGTTATGCACTTTGTACTTTGTCTCTGGAATAACAGGAATTATTCCGTGGAGCGCAACACCAGGAAAAGCATGCGGATCAACTCTAGGAGACATCTGCAACACCAGTGAGGTACGTTTTGCTCTCCTTCACCGAAGTGCACAAGCGTTTTTACACTCAAACATCCAAATGTGAAACATCATTTTAAGATTGCACTTAAATATATTGTGCCATTTAAATGAATATAACACTTATTGTTGAATAATGTGTGTGTGTGTGTTGCAGTTCTACCTGTCCTACCACCTGTACATTGTGGCCTGTGCGGGAGCTGGAGCTACAGTCATTGCTCTGGTGAGTGTCTGTATATAAACACATACTGTATGACTGTCTGTTCCTCACGTGCCTCTTCATTCTCAGCATCATCTGCCGTAAACCATGTGCTTCAAACCCTGATCTTTCGCTCTGCTTAAAGGAACGGTTCACCCCAAAACGACTTTGTCATTATTTCCTCACCCTCACGATGCGCCAATCACATCGCTGATATTTATTCCTGCAGCGTTTCGGTTTCTGTCTGTCGTTCTCTAAAAGTATTTAAATCCTGTATTTTGTGTTACTGGTGTTGAGTTCTGTGTAAAAAATGAACGGAGGTTTCTCCTGTTTTCCTCTGCTGACATCATACAGTTGTGAATAAAATAATGACAGTTTGTTTTTAGGTGAGCCGTTCTTTTAAGATTGCATCCCGTTGGCCAACGTCAACCACATGCCTGTCACGCTTATTAGTCACGAACCAATGAACGACTGTAGAAAAGAACAACTACACAATTAAAAACGAATAAAAATAACGTTGGCTGGTGGGATGCTGGTCTAGACAGAGTGGAACGTGTTTGTATGCAAATACATTTTCTTCAGCGTTCTGGGTTTGTGTGGATCCACACACAGGACTCAAACTGATGTTTTCTGAGTGAACTGGATTTGTTCCAGTTTGGTGTTTGACTTCTGCTTTCTCTCTTACCAGCTCATCTACATGATGGTGACAACTTATAACTTTGCCGTTTTGAAGTTTAAGAGTCGAGAAGATTGCTGCACTAAATTTTAACTTCCTGTGACATTTCCTAGAACGAGCAGCCGCTGACACATACGGACTAAAACGCTAAAAATGTCCACAAACAGAGCAGACAGCGTTACTCTAGACTTATAATGTGTAAATATAGGGCTGTATAGATGTAGTTGTTTATGATGCAAGTGTCTTGTCTGTGGCTATAAACATTGAGCTGTTGTTTTTACTCTTCAGTCACCACACAGTGTTATTTGGGAGCGTCTTTAAAATCTGCTTAAAATATCTGAAATAATATTCATTAATCTCAGCACACAGTGTCTGCAAGTATTGGGACAGGACAAGAAAATTGCTCTGTTCGCTGAGAAGTCAAGAACTCTTTTATGATTAAACGTTTAATATGAGACAAAATGTTCACTGATTTTCTTATATAGTTGTCTTCCTCATCTTCATCTCGGCTTACGCATTCTCACAATGAACAGAACTGATATTAAACATTCATTGTGTCATTCACACACTCATAACACAACGCTGATCATTTACACACAACTGTGAGCTAATTGTCCCAATATTAGACTCACAATGGACAGAGGCATCAAACATGTCTTTTGTTCTGTTCTTTTAAATTGGTTAAACGTTTGTGTCTAAACATACAAATAACAAAACGAGACATTCTGAACTTTTCATTTGAAAAGAGTCATAAAAGGTTTGACTTTACAGCAAACTGAGATTTTTTACTTGTCCCAATATTTATGGAGGGCGTTGTAGTGTGCTCACTCTGCATACTTCTGAAGTATGTTTCTTGTTCATTTTCTCCATAGACATCTTTATAGTTATGTTATTGTTTAGTATTAATGAAATGAATGAGAGACAAGCGTACCAGACAGTGAGCTGTGCATCTCAAGACATAAGATTTCACTATGGAGAAAGTGAATGAGACAAACTTCTGGATATAGAATTAAAAAGTTCAGTTTTTTAAAGAAATTTGCCAATTCTATAAGTGCCAGACCTCCTGTTTAAATGGTACCTTCAGACCAGTTTACAGCTTAATTCTTTGCTTTGTTTATTTGTTAAGAGCAGTTTTATAAGGTTTGTGGGTGTTTTGGAGAGTTAAGGACTAAATGACATGATATCAGTATGCAGATGTTATATAACTAACCTAGTTGTGGTGTTTCTGCAACTGGATTCAGTCCAGTTAAGCAGTTCTGAGTCATTTATAAGGTACTTTTTCCTGTTAATAAGCGACAAGTAACAAAGTAACAAGTAAATAACAGTGTTTTTTTTAATGATTGACTATAAATAGTGCCTTACACGATTTAACAAAATCTTCAGGTTTTGTACAACACTTATGATGTTATTAAATGTGACACTTGCTCATAACAGTGTCTCCTTCAGATATTAATACATTATACACACAATATGTTAAGGTTATTAAAACAATTAAAAATAAATTTTAGGAATGTGAAGGTAATATTTAAAACAAAAGCAACTAGTGACTACACACACATTTGAGCCAAACACATGAGCATGCCTGCATGTTAGTTTTTAACATAAATTGTCTGAGTTTGTCTTGGTAAATTAAGTTGAAAAATAAAGCGATAAGTCATGAGAATTGCAGTGATGCCAAAATGCTGTATGTGGCTTATTGCTTTTCATCCATTTTCTGATTCTAAATTCCGATTGGTGCGTTTTCATTTGTGATCGCGTCTCAGCCAATCAGAATTTGAAGCCAGAACTCCATTTGTGTTTACATTCAGATTCAAAGTCCAGTCACGAGTCTGTTCAAACCAGTGTCAGTGTTATACAGTATGTGCCTAATGTTTATAATGTCACATTAATTATGTAGATTTTCTCTAATATTTTTCCATGGACGTGACGCCGCTTATATTGCAGCATCACTTGCGTATTTGACAATTTCTTCCTAGTTATTCATAGAGTTTTTTTCTAAAATGGATCCAGTGTTATCAGAATTAACAGATTGCATGTTTCACTTCACCTAATCGCTTCAGATATTTCAGTATTTACTATGTCCCTAAGATTTTGGTGGCTGTAGTTTTTCTTCTATGAGAAAATAAAATACTTTGTCTACAAAACATACCTGAATGTGTTTTATTATGACGTTCAGCAGCTGATTGGCTGTTGGGTTAAACAAAGGGACTTATTGCTTCCTTCCAACCACAGGTTACAGGCTACTAACTAACCACTAACTTACCACTAACCATCATCTCATGCTGCCTGCTGCTTGTATTCACAGAATCTTCTCAATGAATTTTACACTGCCAATAACTGGATTAATATTCAGTAGTTTTGTTGTTTGTGTATTTTAAGGAATAATTCAGCCAAAAGTAAAATGTCATTTTTTTTCTCACCCTCATGTCATTCCAAACCTGTGTTTTTTAAAGACAACAAAATCAAACTTCTTATTTTAGTGTTGCATACAGGTTTGGAGTCAATTTCATTTCACAATTGACATTTTTGGGTGAATTATTCCTTTAAATGTGTGTGTGTTGTAATGTGTGTCTGTGTTGTGGTATGTGTTGTATTGTTTCCTGTTGTGATGCGTGTGTGTGTTGTATTGTTTCCTGTTGCTGTGCGTTTGTGTGTGTGTTGTACATACAGTATTTAGCGTCATAAACCTGTGTAGCTTTTGCTCTGCGTGATTAACATGCTCACTGGTCATCAGCCTCGACCTTTCGTTGCAGATTCATTACCTAATGATCCTTTCTGCTAACTGGGCCTACCTTAAAGACGCCAGTCAGTTACACGCCTACCAAGACATCAAAATGAAGGAAGAGCAAGAACTCCAGGACATCCAGTCGCGCTCCAAAGAATGTCTCAATTCCTACTCGTAAGGAAACCCGCTTACAGGGTCCGGAGGGCAAAGCAGGGGTCTGCTTCACTGCCAACTAAACCCACCCTAACACACTAATGCATCTACTGCTTTTTGGTACTAATGTGCTTTTGTCAAGCAGTTACCGGGACCTCCTTTTGTATTTTATGTTGTTTACTCTTTCAGTAGTTTAGGTTGCCATTTTACACTTTCTTCGTCTTACTGTAGCCCTTTTTGAACCAGCGACAGCTGGTTAATCATAGAAACGTTGCACTATTCCAAACACAACTGAAAGAGTTTTTTATTTGACCGACTGCTTGCAGACGTTTAATTGAGACCTTTTTGTTTTGTGAGAAATGCAAGTTGAATTTTCAAGTCGAATTCCAAAATGTGATTTACTCTGAACCGTCATATAAATGAATATAATGCAAATACACAATCTGTGACTGAAGAACTCCCATTATTCCAAAAATTCCCTATTTGTAAAAATGTTCTAATTTGGTTCTTTTATTTCTAAAAAATGATCATTATTTAGCAGTGTTATATATGTGTATATTGACCTGAACTGATTATTAGACTGATTTCTGTTCTCAGAAAGCATGAATTTTTTTAGCTATTGAAGGATTTGTTTAGAATGCAGTAGTTGTTGAGTATTAACACAATACTGTGCAGTACGTTCTAAATACTGCCCAGCTCTCGCTGTATGCGACCTACTATTTTTGTGATAACAGTATGAGACAAACTCATTATGCAACAACAACAAGAGCTTCGGTGGCGTTCGCTACATTGACCTCAATACATTAGCGAATAACCTCAAGTCGCTGCATGCTAAGTGGTGTCCAGTTGTTTCTAATTATCTGGGATAAAACAGTGTTGTGCTTTTTAAAATTCAATTTTGTGTTAAAAAACGTAACTGAAAAAGACAAAATTACAGTTGATATCACCGTCATCAGACTAGTGGTTGAAGATCGAGTTGTGTGCATTGCATTGTGGGATACCGTATGTCAGATAGGTTGCATTGTGGAGATTGTGTTTTGCTGTGTACTTAACATTTTAAATGTCATCCAGGTATTCTAAGCATGCAAAAATGTAAATACACAGAATACTAAATTCTGCACCAATACTCAGAGAAACATGTTTATTTCTGAACGTAGATCAAACATGCAGGGCCAAAATCTCAGCGATTCCAAACGCTAATAACCGCTGTTTTTATTTGGCCGATAAAACGGATAATTCCATTGGCCCGGACAACCTTTTAAAAGTACCAAAATATTGTGTACAAATCAGGTCATGCGGTGAATCTCACATAAACGTTCTGATCGTATTTCACTCCAAGGAAATATTTTCTTGTTTTTCCTGCATGTTAAAAAGCGGTAAAAAAGTCTGTTTTCTGGCCAGAGTCGTGACCCAGTTCAGAAAGTGGAACACAAAGATCTGTTTGGTTTTGATTGTAGGGAGGGAAGCATGTAAGAAATTTAACAAACGTGCAATTGTAAATACTGACAAAACTTGCTGTCATTTTTATAAGTAAAAGATATTCAGAGGGATTCAGTTTTTGCTGGTAAATCACTTCAAAAACCTGTGATACAGCTGTGATTATTTGTACTGACAGATATTGTATTTGCCTTCTGCTTTTATAACGTTTATAATGTGCTTTTTTAGACCTTAGTTCAAGTAATGTATTCATTGCCGTTTTGGATATAAGTATTCTGTATACTGTACCGTCTTTTTAACCTATAGTCCGTATACATTTTTAATTGTAGGTAATTCCATTAGTTTTTACTTACAATTTAATAAAAGAAAAAAAGTCTGATAACAGTGAAACTCTACCTAAACCACTATATAATTCAGGACTCTGTTTTATAAGCCCCACGTTTTTTTAATGACCAAAATGTTTTTATGTATTTGTTGTATTTGTGCAGGTGTAACGTACTGCATGCGTCCCCTCAAACAATTTACATTCTGTCCCTAAAAGTGATTTGATGCCCGTTGCACTGAATGTGTTCAGACCTTGAGACGTTATTGTATTTTATGAAAAATAAAATAAAAACAGAAGTATGTCGTGGTTTTAATGACTTTTTCTAAACAGTAAACAGTTACATGTTGAACGGATGTTTGCGTTTCACATTTCCCTGATTATTTTTAAACATTTCAACCATTTAACTAGCGCCACAAAAGACAACAAGTTTGTTTATTATGAATTTAAAAAATACTATTTATTCACATTTCAATATATAAACAGATTCACAGCTTCATGTTACTGTGCGAATGATAAAAACAGATTAACAATTGAACATGAGAAAATAACATAATCGGTTAAATGTGAGGAGACTCTGGTCTTGATGAAGGTTCACCAGAAATCATCGGGTTCCTCGTGTGATACTGCATCAATACTGGAGAAGAACAGAAGATTTATGAAGCACAAAAGAAAGTTCTTCAAATATCTCCTTTACTGTACCGATCACAGAAGTAAATACATATAAACCAAAGCGACAGATATTAAACACTGACCTGTTGTCATTGTTCTCAGACAGCAGGAACTCTTGAGGACTGTGAGGTTCTGACTCTTGTTCTGGGCTCTGAAAGACAGACACAATAAATAAAAGTTCTTAAGAAATCCAGTCAGGTTTGTGTTTGTACAAAAACACAGTGAGATGTTTCCAGCACCTGCTCCTGTTGACCCTGTTTTCCCTGCATCAGCATCATCATGTATTTCTCCATCGGATCGGCCGCTACGGCTCCTGCTGGTTCCTCAGTGGCATCAGTGATTGGAGGAGGAATCGATGATGTCACATGTTCCTCTTTGTTGCGTTTCTTTTCTCCTGCGTCTTCGTTTTGAATTTCCTGGAATAATACAGAAAATAAAACTTATAATAAAATCATAAATGTGGTGAAGATAATCTGCATTAATGTGGTAAGTTTGTAATGGACAGAAATATTCTTACATTTATTTATTTAGCAGGTGTTTCTATTTACAGCTAGCAAATAATGAGAATTTTGTCATAAGTCAATCTGAGTGTTAAAACACAAAAGCAAAAAGCCACACAACAAATACACACACAATAAACACACACACACACACACACGTGTTAGTCTTTTACCGGCTCCTGCTCTAATATCTCCTGCGGTGTCTTCCTCTCCTCTTCCTCAGCAGTTTCTGATGAAGATACATCTGAAGGTATATCAAACCACTTACATCATAATTCATTCTAAAACAGATTCTACAAACACCAGATGTGTGACCTCACTGGGGTCACAATATCAATCTCCACAAACAACTACATGGTGTGCATGTATGAAACTCTCACCCTTTTCTTCCAGTTGGCGCTGTGTCTGTATGTCCTGCTGTTTCTCCAGGACACACTCCTGATCTGCAAACACAACTAAACACAGCAACACATTTCTGGAGATTTCCAAACAGCTACTAAGACAACTGAGGAGAACTGAGGAGAACTTACAAGGTTCAGGGTTGGTGAGATCGTTGAGACTGATCTTCTCAGGCTGTGGAGAAGACTCCTGAGATGATGAAGAGATGACCTGCTGGAGTTTGGGTGGACTGCAGAAAGAAGCCACATGATATCATGAGGGACTTTGACAAGATGCTTCAACAAGGTGCTGAAGTAACTGCAGCTGAGGTTGGATGTACCTGCAGTTGTTGCGTGCGGTGCTCTTCATCACCGGGCTGCTCACATCTGTCAGATCTCTGGAGGGGATGGGGGAGAACTGTCGGTCTGTACTCAGATCAGTAAACATCACTGGTGGTCTATCAGCATCCGACGTCTTCCTCAGCCAATCTGGTTCAAACATAAAACACCCAAATTTTGAAACTGGACTCTGACCAGATTTTGCATCTTCAACAACTAAAGCGATACCTTGAGACAAAGGAGGACCAGTTTCATCAGCGTCTGCTCTGTTCTTGGAGATGGTTTGGATCGGTGTGGAGGACAAACGTCTGGGTGGAGGAGAGCTAAGTTTCAGAGGAGTCTGATCTCCTGGAGGAGTTCTCGTGAGCTGGTCGTTCTCTCTCTCAATGAACACAGACACCGGTGGAGGTTGAGCTCCAGCAAACGTCACCTTGGGCTGCACTGCTGCTGTGGTTGGTCTCACGTAGGTCATGGTCATTTTGGGACCTGCAAGATCTTCTGCGGACACGAGACGAGCTGCTGCAGCCTGAATGGCTCTCTGCTGGTGACTCCTGTAAGCCTCCTCTAACCTCTCAGCTTCTTTCTCCAGCTCACGAATCCTGGCCATAGCACCAGTCACCAGGTCAGAGTCCTGCTCTGGAGCCTCAGGGCGAGGCCACGGGTGACGTGTTCCCCTGAGAACCACCCCTGCTTCAGATAAATCACCGTCAGAACCCCTGGCCCTCCCGAGAAGAGCGCTATCTACATAAAAGTCTGGAGGAACCAGTTTGTCAGGGTTCAGACTGAGAACCGAACGGTCTACCAGAGAAGGTTTGGGATTCCGAAGTATCTCGTTTTCTAGAGCTGCGATCCAATCACAGAACAAGACGACAAACAAAGAACAAAACGAGAAAACAAAGATTGTGACAGAGTTCAGAGAAACCAGAAGCAAACAGCAGGGTTCCCACATCTATCCTCAAAACATTTTAAAAATGAGTAGTATTTAGTATTCACTCTTACAATAGACATTCTTAACTGTTTAATATATAAATCATTATTATAATTTTAAAATCTATATTAAATATTAGAAATAAATGTGGCAACCCTGCTGAGAAATAAATATACATTTGCAAGTTTTCAATTTGCAAATCTAACTGAAAGTCATTCGAAATTCACCTCAAAAAGACACTAAATGACTGATTTACTGAAACCTCCACCGAACATCTTGGCTTAAAAAATAAACTGTAGCATGTGTTTATCATCTCACGACTGTTGGGCATTTGGGACTGTTATGAAGCGATTCAGTCAGTGATTATCACATAATAACCTCCATCAGAGGCCCGTCTCAGATAATGACCGGCTGACTGGACATCATCAGTAATGAACAGTAATGATAAGTAATGGGTTTATTATTTTGCAGACAGTTTCAGAAAATCAGACCTACTGGAGAAAATAATGAGTATGAAGGGATTCATAACATGCGAAACGTGCGCCGGCGGCAACTGAAGAACCTTGTTGAGTGTGTTGCAGCTGGAGTTTAATCTCCTCAGCGTTTGTGCTCATCCATCTGATGCGTTCATCACACTCCAGCAGCTGTCCCTTTAAGAGCGCACACTGCTGAACCTACACACATATAAACATATGAAACATTTGAACATATAAAAATAAAGCTGGTCAGGTCTGAGATCTGAGCTGACAGTAACTGTGTTTCAACAGGAAGTGACACAAAAACCTCATGCACAGTCACGTTTTTTGGCATCGTGGCATTATTTCCCTGCAGCTAAGCACATTTTCCTCCAAATGTGCTTGTGTTGCTCATTACCATAGAGTCTCATTACCTTAATGTATCCAACTGTTTCTTTTGCTATTGCCATTATAGTGATGCTCATTACATTCTCATTACTGCATTACAGTAAATTACTGTAAATAGCCATGAGAATTTGGTGTGTGTGTGTGTGTGTGTGTGTGTGTGTGTGTGTGAAGGCAGAGAATTTAATGTGAAAAACCTTCATGCACCTCAATGATTCATACAAGTGAAACTGACTGAAAACTGTGAACATAACCGACAGGAAAAGCATATCTTCAGAACAACCTCATGTTGGAGCTGCGTTTGCAGAACTTTCTTCTGTGCCTCAAACTCGTCCTCGTCGCGTCTGCGCGCCGTCTGCAGTTTCCGTAGCTCCGTCTGCAGCTGCAGCTCCTCTCTGGATGGTGTGTTGAGCTCTGACAGAAAAACACAGACACACGATTGGTGGTGAAGATCATCAGACTGCATCACCTGCAGGACGATGGTGTGAAAATCAGAGACAGAGTCTCAGTGAAGGGTGTGTGTGCTTCTCCTGTAAACACTGGTGTGGATTATAATGAGGGTGATTTAGTTCGACTGCAACAGGACATACAGAGTCTCTGTGCGGCGGGGAACAAGGGGCCACAGGGTCTGTTTAGAACAGACCCCGACTATGAAACGTTCTTCTGTTCTATCACAGAGGGCCAAATTGACAGGCAGAGCACACGCAAACAGACAGCGTCTGTCTTTGGGTTGTTTATCCTCGATTCACCCCATCAGAGTTTGAAATTAACTTCACAAGATTCACTAAATGAATCATTAAAATGTACAGGATGATTTCTCAGAAGTTCTGCCATGAAAATACACCAACAAAACATCTCATATAAATATAGAAACACACACACACACACACACACACACAGAGGATCAGTGAAGACCTTGTTTCAGACGCTGGTTCTCCTCATGGTTCTCCTGCAGCTGCTGTCTCAGCAGCCTGATGTGCGTCTGCAGCTCCAGCGTCTGGTTCTTCAGATCTGGATAATCCTTCATGTTCTCCAGCTTCTCCTGAAGGATCTTCTTCTGCTGGTTGAGAAGAAGCGTCTGCTCTCTGACAGACTCCAGCTCCATCTGCAACACACAAGCTTGTGTAATACAGACCCTCTGGTGTCCTCTCACACAAATGTGCTTATATACAGAAGTTCTGAGGAAACTGTTTAAAGAGTTATCAAATATGTTTGTTTTACCAGCAGACGTTTGACTTCTGATGATTTTCGTTCGTGTTCCTCGGCTGTAGCATCAATGACAGCAAACTCCTTCTGCAGACGAACCGTTTCTTCTGCAAACAGGAAAAACATTTTATCAATCTACGGGACCGATCATGAACATTCCCTGAGGATGAAACCCCTGACCTTGGTGTTGCTAGCATCATGCTCTACAGTTAAACCAACACATTAATGATATAACTGACATCCATATATCATAAATATTTGTCTCACACCTTTGATTCTTTTCTCATTCTCTGTTAGCTTCTCAGTTCTCTTCCTAAAATCTTCTTTCAGTTCCAGCTGATACCTGAACAAAAACACACACACACATTCAGCATTAAATGATCCAACCTTATTCCTGTTTACTGCTTTCACTTGAGAATCTTTAACTGAAACATCTTCAGGTCGCACTTTGTCGCACTATTCAGGAAGTCAGATCACCAACGATGGATTTATGACCGATTGTTCCCTTTACAATGGAAAACGAGAAACAATAACACTGAACTAATGACACACTTTAGCTTTACTGAGAGCCAATAAAAGATGCTCAAAATGTGACAATATCCTATTATCCTATATCTCAGAAAGGTCTATAAAAAAGAAATATTGAGGTGCAACTGAAGTCTGTTGCACTGTGAGAACAAGAGCGACACCTGCAGGATTATTTATGAACAACAACAATAATAAACAGAAGACTAGAGAGAAGATGAGATGAAGATGTGCGCTCACTTCATTAACTCGCTCTTCAGTTTCTGCTCGAATGAATCTTCCATGGTCTTCACAGACACCTCTCTTCTCCTCAGAAGATCATCCATGGTCTTCATCTTCTCTTCATGTAACTTACAGGTCCTGTGGTCACATTTAAGATATCAAGATATTAAAGAAAAACAAACTTTGTGAACATTACAGAGGCCACAACTGGTTTAACTCACTTGTCAAAGGCTTCCATTCTCTGTTTGAGCTCCACCTCTCTGTTCCGCACAGATTCAATGTCCTTCAGCAAGACCTGTCGCTGGGCATAAACCTCCTTCTCCTGCATCTGGATTGGACAGTTTTGTTGGAGAACAATGGAGATTGGAGCTTAAAGAAGTTAGTTGGTCACAAAATTAAGAGATTGAAGTACCTCTTGTTGTTTCTGTAATCGCTCGATTGCGTTTTTCTCACGGCTCATGAGAGCCTCAGATTTCAGCTCATACGTTCTCTCCATGTCTCGCCTCAGTTCCAGGATTTCTTTCCGAGATTTCTCTTGCTCCTCCCTCTTCAACTTGGTGATCTCCACATCCATAAAGTGCTGAAGCTACATGGAGATGATGAAAACACTGGGTCACGATTCCTGATCAGCGAATGATTCTCCAGAACAGAGGAAAGAAGCCACTTTATGGAGTGATGGAGACAGACCTTCGCTTTCAGTTCAATCTCCGATTGCTCCTGTATCTCCTTCCTGTATTCTGCAAGCTTGGCCTCCACTGACGCCCAGCGGTCTCCTCTGCTCCGCACGACTTCATACTCCTGCTCAATCATCTGCATCTTCTCAACTGTGGACCAAAGAAACAAAGATATTGTTGGGGAGGAGGGACTAAGAATCTGTAGAACTTCATGAGATGTTTCAGACCTAACAGAAGATTTACCAAGTGAATGCTGGCGATCCGGTGAGCTGGAGGTCTGGGTGGAAGCCTCACTGTGTTCTCTGTGGAGATGATGGTCAGTGAGCTCCAGGAACAGGCTCATCAGGAACCCTGTGGAGAAACGGTGAGGTTGGTGATGTCATGGTGAGGTCATTCCTGATAAACTGATTTTAATCTTTCATTCACTGATCATGTGATCATTGTTTTATTCATAAAGCACACTTTAGTTTTGTACAATGCTTTATAAAGACCTAGTAACAATTTACGAAAATATCATAATGTGTTAATTTTAATGGGTACATTTAATTCATTTGTAGATTATAGTTCTATTACTTATTGTCATACCTGTCTGTCCCTTCTGGATGTTTGATATCTGCCCAAAGATAAAAGAAAGATGCATTTGATAACATATACAAACTGTACTTTACATAAAAATATCCTCTCACAGAACAAATGGGTATTTCATTACCACAGCTTTGTACAAAGGCATATGAGGGCTGATTTTAAGCAGCTGAAGAAGGTCTCTCGTTGACAACACCTTTAAAACATCCCAAAAACCAAACATGTCACTCCAGCAATGGACGTAATGGCTACATTTTGATAACACACATGAAATCACCTGGTCTTTGCTCATGTTGCACTCAGGGTAGAAGACAGACAGTGTGTATTCACAGCCTATGGACTGCAGGTAGTCTATAAACACGCTGTTGCACGCGGCGACCAACGCAGGGTTAGCGTGACCCACCGCTGCTGATCTGAGAACGGCGTCTGGTCCCCGCGCCGGCCGCTCCAGCTCCCGGATCAGCTGATTTCTGAGCTGCGTCTGGTGAGAAACATCAGATGAGGAGGAACTAATGATGAAGAAAGTTTGTCAAGATGCCCGGATTTTAATGTAGTGAAAGCAAAGCATGGAGACCAACGATCGGTTAGTCTAGTTAGTGCACACTAGGTAGTACAGGAAGATTGTATTGTTAGATTGTATGCATTTTGACAGTATATAACCTTCATAGCAATAATGAAGGTTAATACAGCAGAAGTCCACGAACCTTCAGAGTATCGAGAAGACCGCGACTCTTAAAGGTCTGATAGAGCTTCTGTCGCATCTCATCTGAAGACAAGCTCTCCTCTTTACCCACAGACATCTTCATTTATTGATCATGTAACTCGTATTGACTTCATTGATCGATCAACACTTGCGATACGTAAATATCGACAAACGCCGTTTCTTAGCAACGCTTTTAAATTTCCAACTGCCCGGAGACTTTTGTATTTCCGGGTTTGGCTGTGACGTAGGCTTCTCTCATTGGCTGTGCGTGACAGCTGCGTACGACCGCCGGAAACAGGAAGTGTGTGATCGTCAATAATACACGATCTGTTACTGAAACTCTGCTTTAATACAACGTTGATTTTTATTTGGTGTCCACATTGACAGCCGTGTTGTTTTCAGGACTTGCAAAGCTAGAATGCAGATCGTTTAAAGTCGCGGAACCTCGTAGTTTTTGTGGTAAGTGTTTATGTCGGACAGATGATGTTTCATATTGTCAGCATCAGAGATATTGTACACGTCTCTTGCTCTCCATGGCCTGACTGGTTCATTTAACTCCTGCAGCTGTCATTCGCAAGGATTTAACATGTCGGGGAGTTTTTATTTTGTTATGGTGGGCCATCATGACAACCCAATATTCGAGATGGAGTTTCTCCCTCCCGGAAAGTCGGAATCAAAGGTGGGTGTGACGTCAGAGCTGTAGTTGGCTGGTTAAGGATGACGGAGTGATGCTGTAATGTTTCTGTTGTGAAGGATGACCACAGACATCTGAACCAGTTCATCGCTCATGCCGCGCTGGATCTGGTGGACGAAAACATGTGGATGTCCAACAACATGTATCTGAAGACCGTGGACAAGTTCAATGAATGGTTCGTTTCGGCCTTCGTCACTGCTGGACATATCCTAAACCAACTCAGACACATGCACGTCAACACGAGATAAAAATGAGAATGGTGACTATACTAAGATCTTCATTATTCCTTAACATCACCTGTATACATGTGAGATTCATTATGCTTCATGATGTTCGACAAGAGGATGGGATCAAAAACTTCTTTAATGACGTGTATGACCTGTACATCAAGGTAAACGTCTCTCAATACTTTAGACAAACGTAATATTCAATCTGCTTTAAAATGTCTTTGTCTTTTATCCAGTTTGCAATGAATCCCTTCTATGAGTTCAACGCACCGATACGTTCCACGGCGTTCGACAGGAAAATTCAGTTCCTTGGGAAGAAACATCTGCTTAGCTGAATTCTTTCAGATTTATCTAATGATCTGAAATGTGTTATTGTTAAATCCTCATGCATAAATAAACTAGTGTGTTAATTATCTTAAATACACATTTGAGTTGTTGTAACTGTTCATGCATTAATGCAAGTTATATTTACAGTGTCACCCAGGGTTGTACATCGAAAGCTCAAGGTCTGTGAATAAAGAGAATTTCTGAAGTGTAATTTTTGTGTTGGTAACAGCAGCAAACAAAACATGTTTTCAGACACATTTCTGAGGCTGTGTTCAGTAAAATATATAACTGCATCACTCATTTCTGTCTGTTTCCTGGTTTTGTATTGCATTGGACTGTGAAAGACATATTTACTCAAAATAAAACAAACTGTTTACAGTAAGCAGCAATGAGTCCTTGAATATACTGCACAATGTTGAACAAAGCTACTATTTACCTGCATACACAGTTACACTAACTGTCCAGCATTGCTCAGGCAGATATTTCCACCCTAAACCTACAACACTGTTCAGTGTGCCACTTGTAGTAGAAGAAAAAACACATTTTAAATGCCAAACCTGACAAGTCAACATGAAATGCGATTTGTAACCCATTTAACAGATATTATATGATGTATATTCATGCTAAACAAGTTTATCAATGAGAAAGGACTCATTTTAACTTTCTGCAATTGACTTAATAGTTAAATTAGCAATTATATACCAGAAAGGAACAGGTGACTGGATGGAAAGGGGTTAATTTAGAATGTTTAAATGACATTATTTAACAACAATGTGGTTTAAATAACATCAAATTCAACAATGAACATTGTTCAATACTTCTGCTTTAATTTCAATTTAACAATCTACAATTGTAAGATTTTAGTGCTTTCTTTTGAAGTGCGTAACTCTTCATCTTATTCGTAGTATAAGTACTTATATTTGGCACTTTCTACCTTCTAATTCTGTTAATATATTAAAAATCACAGTGCATGAAAATGTCACCTGCAGTACAGGAGCTGTATTAGTTAATTGTGGTTACAGGAAAATCACATAAAACACACTGCAAAACAAACAACATTTTCTTAATCAGAATATCTGGCTAGTTTTCCTGCAAGAACATTTAAACACTCAAGACAATATAAACTCACTTGATAAACAAACCTGTGCAAAGACTTTCTTCAGAGAATACACCACAAATTAATTCTTTCTGGCTGCAAGCATAAACCACAGAACATTTTTAAAGCATTTAAACAATTTGGAACATATAACACATTTATATAACACACATTTACCTCCCAAACTCTGTTTAAAGCGTGTTGAGATATTCTGTGGAAAATCAAGATGAAATTGTGATGAAGAAAATGTTTTTGCAGTGCATTTATTGCGTTTGCTCTTTACTGTTAGACTACAAATCATGCTACAAATCCATCTACACAGCAACCCGCTCAAATCCCATAATCTCATTCAGACCGAACTCAGTTCAGTTCTGATGTCACCCAATGGAAGTAACTCAGTGTTTTAATCCAAGTGCGTGTTCATACATAAAGCAGACCAATCCAGTTCATTGAAGGACCGTTAAATAGCTCACGTAATTATTATTATGTGGTCCGTTAACAGCAGGGTGTGCTGCTGCGTGGCTTCCTGTGCAGACTGATGGTATCTGTGGGAATCAAATGATCTTGACGCTCCTCCTGGGCTAGGACTCTCCTCACGGCTTCTTCGAATGCTACTGCCACGTTGGTGGCATCTTTAGCGCTGGTTTCGAAATACGGATAGTCGCCGCTTTCCCGGCACCACTCCTGGGCCTCCTCGCTGGTCACCTGCCTCTCTGACACATCAACCTTGTTGCCCAGAACCACAAACGGGAAGCTGTCGGGTTCCTTGACGTCGGCGTAATAGATGAACTCCTTCTTCCAGTTGGCTAGGTTGTGGAAGCTCTGGCTGTCGTCCACGCTGAAGGTAAGCAGGCAGCAGTCGGAGCCGCGGTAAAATGGCGTTCGCAGGCTGCGGAATCTCTCCTGGCCGGCCGTATCCCAGATCTGCAGGGTGACGGTGTGGCCGTCCACCTCCAGGTCTTTGTTGAGGAACTCCACGCCGATGGTGTGGAAGAGATGGGCGTCAAACTTGTTGGTGACGTAGCGGTTCATGAGGGAACTTTTACCCACACCGCCGTCACCCAGAAGAATGACTTTAAGAAGAGAAGATTTGGAGGACATGTTTTACGTTGCACGCTTTACGGTTACCTGTGAACAAACGGAACAAACAGAGATTAAGCGCCATAACAAGTGCAAGCATTGCATTAGGAGCGCAAAGGTTGCGTGTTCGATTCCCAGGGAGCACATGTACTCTTAAAAATATATAACTTGAACAGACATAGTGAACGTTCATAAACATGAACATGCATAAATGTAAATGTAAATAACAAAAACGTTATGTAAAAAAAGTCTTGGGTTAGTGCTGTCATTCAAACATTTTATAATTAGTAAGTTTCATACCTGTAGTGTTAATGTTTAACTTATAAATAAAAGGACTTCTGGTAACAGTAGAGAAAGAATGAATACATTTTAGCTTGGAAATAGTAATGATATTAATATCATTTACAGACTTTAATAATCATTTGTGTCGTCTGCACAGTAATAAAGGAAAGCTGCACACAGGCGTGTGGTGCAACAGAAAATGAAAGCATGAGTTCAGGCTGAGAAAAGAAGAAAAGCACTCACTGTTTTCACTCAGCTGCTGGTTGTCATGTGCTACTCTTTGCCCTGCAGATCACATGCGATAGCGACCATTACAATTCATGCAACATGCAGGCAGCCAGAGTTTAACCAGCTGGAACGAGGCATCGTGCAAAACACAGAAACTTCATTCAAATGATGCACTGAAACTCACTGAAAACCCTTCAAGTCTGTCGTTTAGCTCTATGTATGAGATTCAGTGATACAAGCACGTCAATAACAACGAATTATAAGTCTGATATTCACACTTTAACATCAGCTTCACCTACAAACGACTCCATCATTATAAACATGTAATATTAATAATGCATAACACGTATCTGCTATTGAAATGTGACGATTATCCTGTTATAGGACAGGGTGTTATTAACAATATGGGAAATATGTCATAAATATAATGTCCAAACGCAATAATGCAGTTAACTGATGAACTAAAGGTTATAACAACGCGTTTATTTGATTTGGGTTTGGTTGAAATATGAGGGACTCGTTTTATTAGACTGGATGCATTTATTTACACGCAAACCGAAGACATTGTGCGACGCCACCCGTTAAACAAACCAACCAAAGGGATCACGGAAAGCAGAAGACAAACACGAGTCAATAAATCACAATCGATCACAAACATCACAAATAAATCACAAACAAACACTCGTGTGCGTCTGAGAGTAAACGCGAATCAATAAACATGTACGTCGTACAGCTTCACGTTCAACAGCAGCATGAGCCCCGAGCGGACAAACTCTCACCTGCAGCCGCTTCTGAACACATCGGACTTCAATAAAGCAGAAATGTTGATTCGTTTAAAAAAGCAAAATAAAGAAATAGTGAAATAATGAAGAGTTTGGAAGGTCTTCCTCAGCCCTGCTGATGGTGCCACTCTCGGACAATCCTATTGGCTGTCCCGAGTCACGTGGTCTGCGGACGCGTCGACGGGTCACGTGATGCGGTGCGTCAGCGCCATATAAAAAGCCCCCAGTATGAAAATTGATGGAAGATCAGTTCTGCATTATATTGCTTTGTTGATGTGAGACATTATAATGCTTATAATGAGTGTTGCAACTCCATTAAAAGTGCTATTAGTACCCCATAAATGGACATAACTGTGATGATTCTGACCATAAAACTCACCTGATTATACAAATTCAACAAACTTCTCAAAAGATTCTCAAAGAAATCTTTAATATCATGCCACAAGGGTGAAACACAAAAACATATAAACATTCATATATAACACGAGCAATGAAACATTTAAAGAAACCATTAATAATAATTCTTAATAATACTAATAACTGTAAAACAGAACAGAAATGTAAAAATGATGAATGGCTTACAAAATACTTTACTGTCGTGCTACTTTCAAGCAAAATTTACAGCTTATGTAATGTTACAACTTTTCACACAAACTGTGAAAAGTATCTACCTACAAATCCATCATAAAACTTCACAATATAATATCCATAACACTCTTGTACCAGAGTCACAACATTTTCATCACCTGCTCACAATAGAAACTGGGCAACATCAGACGTCTTTCTGCTGTTTTGCTGTTGCATGAAGACACACACTGATGCCCTCTGCAGTACCATTAAAAGATGACAGCCTTATCATCAGAACAGGGTCCAGACAGCAGAACCACACGATCCAGTCCAATCTCACCGGTGACCGATCGCCCGCGCTCAGCCTCAAAGATGATCTGAAGACACAGGAAATACAGTCCAAAACATCTTTACATTAAACGATAACATGTTTATTTATTAAGTGTAATGAAACTAAACTAAAAACAAACATGAAGTATGTTATAATGTGATTCTTCAGTGCACATTATTCCAATATACAGACGTTTCAAAACATGTTTAGGAATTAATGTCTTCAAATCAGATGTGATTTGGTGATTTAAATAGTATTTTATACTATTTATTTATTTGTACGTCACCTACAAATACATCAAATTAGTTTTTTTCCAGTTTTTTTCCAGTTTCTTACCATCTGTGGCACAGTTTCCGTCCAGGTGACTGTGATGTTCTCAGATTGCCAATCCTGATTGTGACTTTGCCTCTTCTCCCAGATGGCAAACTCACCGCTATCCGACTTCACACGTAACACCCCCACATGTTGCCCCTGGATACGGTAGTCAAATTTAAGACAGAAGCTGCTCTGACGCATATAATCGTCCAATAGCAGTTTGATCCTGGCCTGTTCCTTCCTGTTGCCAATGAGACCCACGAGAGCCAAGTAGTAATCCCGCCCTAAAATAAACAAACAGACACTCTGGTTGTGTTCATAAAGCAAAATGTTCATAAAATGCAATTATTGGAATCATAGGGTTGCAAAGTTCCAGGAATTCTGGGAATTTAATGGGAATTTCCAGGAATATATAGGAATTACAGCACACATATGAAGACGTGTCATGTGTAGAGAAAAAACATATATTTTTGTTTATATGTTATACAGGTAGCAAATATTAACCAATTAGTTTCCTTTTATTCACATAAATTCCTATACAATTCCAGCTTGCCATATTTCCAGAATTCTCCAGCTTTCCAACATACCACCGGGGAATGAAATGTTACACAAGATGTCAAACATGTTGGGTGTGATTCTCATAATCTTTAAGATAAGCTGTGGGCTGATATGAGGTTTTCAACAGCAGGCAGTGACAAAAAACGCCCAAGAACATTTGTCAGTGTTTCCATACAACACCAAGGCAACATCAAATAAAATGTGGCCATTCATGAAATTAAAATATGCACCATTTTCATGATACTTGATAATCCAGTCGAGATCATCTTCATTATCCTGAACCCATTCACAAGCCCCGTGATCAAAGTTACAGTCAGTCAGGAATCCTGCTCAAACAAACACAATTATTATATAAACACACACTTACTTTAACCATCTCCACGTTCCAATGAGGATGAAGCACAACAGTTGAAAAGAGTTTCTTACTTTCCTTCAGTGGAGCTGCTTGAATCTCCTTTGGATCTTCTGGTCCATAAACAGGCCCAAAATCATCTGGAACTACGAAAGGAAAAACACACAGCACATTAAATGCATTTCCAGTCAATATTCCAAAGAAAGAAACAGTCAGGAATAACAGTGCTGTCCAGTGTGGAAGTTCTGGGTTTTTGTTACAGCCTTTGGTTTGTGTAAATTAAATTCTGTTGAGGCACTGACACCCAGTGTGTGTTTTGCTTTCCCTACACATAGCAGGTAAAAAAGTTCCCTTGAGAAGTGAAAACCTTTGGTAAACCAGAGAATTTCCAGATTAGTAAGTCAATATCTGCTTCCATGAAGGTTTTTGAGTCTGCAAGTGGCCACTTGTCTGAACTCTCAGGTGTCCTGGCTGAAACTCTCGTGTTGTTTTAGAAGAGTAGACATGTTCTCAGGCTAACTGAAGGGGGTTTCATGAGATTACCTGACTGATGAAAGACACACGGACCGTCAAACAGCTGTTCTCCAGCAGGATAATAAAAGGCTTTGGGTCTTTCCTGACTCCTAATCTTAACATGTATCTTAAGGCATACAGCACCACGGTGGAATTTTCTCCCCAGAGCTCATGTGAGTCTCGGGCTTGTCTCCTCCTGCCTTATATAGCAAACAATATCAAACATAAAGGGGAGGTGATCTCCAGCTATATGTCTTGTTGAGAGATTTACTGTATAGCTTTAAACACAACCTTTAAAGCAGAGAGAGACAGAATACATGACATGAACTTCTGTCCTGAAGACATTTCCCTCAGATTGAGGGAATTTTTCTTCAGGTCCCAGAGGGCAGATGATCGATCTTGTCTGACAGTTGGACTGATCTCCTGTTTCAGTGTAAGACTTTTGTTAACATGACCCCACAAAACACGACACTGTTTTTCCCATTAGTGTGAGAGTCTTTACTGGGCACCAGCAACAACACAACAGAGTTTAAGCAGGAGATGTTGTGTGTTACGCTAAAAGCTTGCAGGTGAAAGGAGGCAGTTTTATCACATCTAGCAGATTCTGAAAAGTTTTAAATGCTGAAGATTTCATATATATACACACACACACACACACACACATATATATATATATATATATATATAAATATAACAACAATATATGCATACATATATACTACATATATATATGTATATATTCAG
>JBAJNP010001063.1:5067-26539 GCA_036877545.1 Yasuhikotakia modesta | reverse complement strand
TGTGTGTATCACTGCTGGTCACATGACCATGTCTATAGGATCACAGTGGTCCAATCATTCCTCACTTTAGATAATAAGCACTTATTTTTCCTGTTGCTATAAACCACTGAATGTTTCCTGCAACACAATTAATGCTTCTGTCCTCTCTTGGAAGGAACTTGAGGAACGATATATAAGAAATTTAGCCTCTCTGTCTGTACATGTACTAGACATTTATATACATACAGCTGTATGTGAGCCAGCAGAGAGTCACTATAGCAGATAAATGTGGCATTAACGGCTGAGTCTGAACATGTGCTGTAGGTGAACTGACATCAGATACATTCCTGTGCTGTGGTTTTATTTATAAATGTTGACTTTTGTGGGGACAATTATTAAAAAGTTGCAAAAGGTTGCAGGTTTGAATCCTGCTTCTGGTGATTCTGAACTCTCATGCTTATGTGATAAAGATGTGTATGTGCTACCCACTATAACTGTTCCTTACAGATACTGACTTTGAAATGTGAGTGAAGGCACTTATTTTAATGCACAGTAACTATATTATCCTTCACTGTGACAGAGTCAGCGAATTACTGCCATTCTCGACTTTAAATAGCACCAATCGTGTCTAGCGTATGACGCTTATTTTTAGTGAGAGATGATGATCACTTACAGAAAACATCTCCTCTGGAGTTCAGCTCCTCGCCCTCCAGCTGGTTCTCATTGTCATCATCTTCCTCTTCCTCCTCTTCCTCTTTGACAAGGGTCTCATCAGGAAACGTTGGGGTTTGCTCTGGGGAACCAATGTAGACCTCGCCATCGTAATCAAAGGGCTGCAGGTGATGTCTTGGAGACTCTGTCACCGGAGGCTCTGGAATGGTGTTGTCGATTCTGCCCCCCAGAATACGTGTCTTTACGGGGGCATCAGGAATCGCTGCATATCAATGAAAACGATTCAAGTTAATGGACTGAGACAGAGACAGTTCTGAAGTGTTGCTCTGTTCTGACTGGGTCACAGAAGGAAGGGAGTCTCAAGGCATTAACAGATCTTCATTCACATTCAAAAAACCAAACGGAGGTTGGTTTGCGATTGCAGCGCTGCGTTGTAGCTACATGCGTGTAAGACTGCCAAGACTGCATGTTTTGGTATTAAGGAATCCGTTTTGATGTTTCATGCGAAGTGCAGAGCAAGTGTCTCGTGTGGATGAAGCCATGTTCAAGGTGACAACATTACTGGGTGACATTTGCAAAGCATTAACCAGACCTGGTCTAAAATGAGATCTGGCATCATTTGTATTAGTTCAAAGACCAGGACTTTACAGGACATACAGCCGTTAAACGTTTTGCCAGCGTTTTTCAGACATTCTCACCATTGAGAAACCCATCAGCGCTGCCTTTATCACCTGCCCACGATCTGCGATAAAATGGCTTTACTACAGAAACACAGAGGAAAGCTTAATGCATTTGCTTTTAGTATCAACTTCGCCTCAGTTGTGTCCTCTAAACTTTTCTCAATGATTGACATCCGTACATCAGTACAGAGCTGTGAACTAAATGTGGAAATCATAGTTAACACAGTTAATTTGCTTCTCAAATAATGTGACGGTAAATGTTTGTTGCAATTTGATGTCAGACACATTGGACTGTTGGAGTCCTTTATCTGTAGAAATATTTTACAAACAGGAATCTCCAGATTTTATTTTGATGTCATCGCTATCAACGAGAAACAAAAATGATTTGACTTCTTCCGTGTTCATTTATAAAGAACTGAACCCTCTCTGCAGTGACACTGGGGTGTCTGCTGAAACCAGTTCAGAAGGCCTGTTGGTTTGGCTCTCGCTGTGGATACTAAAGCAGATATTTACACAGGTGGAATTTCACTCCAGAGTTTTCCCTGCGTAACATCTGTGACTTTCAGAAACGATGAGAGGAAATGACTTTTGGATTCGCTGATATTTCCTTCAGCTCTTCCTGTGGTTTTTTTATTACTTGTTTGAATAATGTCAAACGCAACACAAACAGAAATTTACCCAAATGGCTCATGAAACTTATGTCATATCATTTATATTTATCTGTAACGTTTTAGCAATGTTCCACCTGCAATTTAAGAACGAACAACGTTTTTGAAATATGACGTTAAGAATATATGTCAATAAGATTGTTTTTTTAATCCCTTTGAGAAACGTTCTGAGAATGTTCCCTTGTTCCAGAACTGTTTTTTTCTGGAAATGCATGAAGCAAATATTTCTGTAATGTAAGTCATGGACACATTTCACCGATCTGACAGGAAATATCTCACCTGAACAGTCAAAGCCGCTGCCACGGAAACCCTGTTTGCATTTACACTTGTAAGATCCTTCAGTATTGATGCACTCAGCGTGTTGGCTGCACTTATGACTGTTTGACAAACACTCGTTTACATCTGAAAATAAACAATGAGGAAACAGTCATTCAGCTGTTGTCAAATTCAAATTGAGAACACTAGAGGCCATACAGAAAATCTTGTGGATTTAATAGAATGTCTTTCTTACCCACGCAATCGTATTTTCCATTGACATATTTAAGGTCAAACCCGCCCTGACACTTGCAGTAGTAACTTCCAAATGTGTTTGCGCACTGGCGGTTGAACGGACATTGATTTTTCCCGGTCGCACATTCATCAATGTCTGAAGAGAAACAACAAGAGTTGATCAAGCTTTGATTATAGCTTCAGGCCTGTGAATTTTCAGCGTTTATAAACCTTTTTTATAAAGAACAACTTCAAGATAAACGAGTCTGTCTTGTGAGGGAAGCGTTATGGCTGCGTTGGTCTTTGTGTCAGGTGTGATGTCTACAGACCCAGCTGACAGAAAATGTCCTAAGAACATTAGGCTAACGTTCTCTCAAAGGGAACATTCTTAGAACCTAAGAACTGTTAGCTGGGGAGGCACCTCAGGAGGGTGTGGATCAGAGATCTTGATGTTCTCACCCACACATGTCCTCCCGTCCGGCCCCAGCTGAAGCCCAGCAGATGGGCAGAGACAGCGAACTTCTCCCTGAAACTCCTCACAGCCGTACTGACAGTGTGCAAGCGTGCAGGTTCTCGAGTCTGCAACAAACCAACCAAACATATTAGCATCACAGCTCCCCTGAAAGTGAACTCTTTATTTACTCTCCCTCACTTAATTCTAAACCCATGTGATTTGCCCTCATCCATTACACAAAAATGAGAAATTCTGGTTTTATTTCTTGCTTAAATCTGTCATATCACTTAGATCTTAAGACTTGGAATATTGCGTATGGGGTGATGGACTGATCTGGTGATATTCTATGGTGCGGTCTGTCCTGTTAGCTCAACTGGTAGAGCATTGCGTGAACACTGCAAAGGTTGTGGGTTCGATCCCAGGGGAAGGCAAGTCCTGATAAAAACATGTGTACCTTGAATTCACTTTAAGTCACTTTGGGTAAAAGCGTCTGCCAAATGAGTAAATGTAAATGTACTCTGAAGTTCTCATACATGTAGTGCAATGCAGCACAATCACTCACTTGCACAGGAGCCATCGGGCATTAGCATGTATCCGTTTAAGCAGTAGCACATGTAGCTGCCGAACGTGTTCATGCAGCGATGCTCGCAGGGGCGTGGCTTCAGACCGCACTCGTTCAGATCTGAAAAAACGAGAACATTTATAAAACAGCCATTTTTTTAATAAAAATGCATAGACCTGTGCACACTTTTTCCTTTCTAATGTGACAAATGAGTAATTCCAGCCAAGATTTTTATCACCTATTAATAATTCTTCACAATATTCACACTTAAATAAAAAGTGCAATTATATTTTTGAGATGCTAACTAGTACAAACACGCATTGTTAGCATTCTGTTCAAGTGGTCAACACTAGCACACAGTACTACTGTGCAGTATTTGGTTAGCCGTAGGGTAGTGTTACATTACAAACATGAACAACGACTCAGATGATAAAAACTGCTGTTCAGTCGTGTCTTAAACCTACAAACCTTGACTGCATGTTTTTCCAGAGTATCCAGGGAAACACTTGCATTTGTTTGGACCGACACACTCGCCGTGTTTGCATCCCGCATCGCACTGGGCTGGTGAAATATTCAACAGGACTGATATATTAGTAAAGGAAACCGTTTCGAGTAAAGTCAAGTTCAGAGACACGCCACAGAAACCGTACATGTCTGGAAAACCGAAGCCAACGTCCATGTCTCCCAGACATCCCCTGTCGATCTGTGTGGCTTTAAAGCAACAAACCTCAGCATAAATATGGATTTTACATTAGTTTGTGGTTGGAATATTTGCCCGGTGTCTCCGTGTTACACGATAACTATTAAATATCGCCAAAAACTTAAAACAGAACAAAACAGACCAGAAATAAGTAGCTAAAATTATTGCACACAAAAACTGGGTCTCTGATTACAAATATGTATTATTTATTATCCTTGTGCTTACCTATTAGCACAAGGCTGTTAGGATTATCATCATGTCACCCATCACAGAATCTGGAGTCAGACCAGTAGTGTGAACACAGATTCAAAGCTAATTCACATTAAGCTAACATAGCTTTGAGTGTGTGCTTATATAATTAAAGACTAAATAGCCATTCAAACCATTTTTGTTTTTCTTACAGGCACATATAAATGTAGGTAAAGAAGAGTGGAGTTTAATGTATTGGTAATGGCGTTTAAATAAAACCATAACCAAAAATAATTTCATCACATTTACCTTCACAATGGCCTTTACTGTTCTTCCTCCATCCATAGCAACACTCCAATTTGCTGCCATAGCGACAGACGCCAGCCAGACTCCGAGATGGTGTTTGTCTTCTTTGTCTTTAGAGGGAAAGATGGGAGGATTAGTTTAAAATGTCTTACAGTACAATCTAAATGTAATATCACATCAATGTCTTTCATTTTAATGTGATTCACTGCAGAACTTTTGCCATTGTTTCTGATTTTTAACTGCAACTAACAACAGCATAAGAAATATGGCAAAACAAAGACAGATTCAGTCCAGCGATGATTTAAACAAGATTAGCAGGTGGAAAATCTTGCATCTCATCCTGCAATAAATGTCTACAGGACAGGCTAAATACTCCAGGACCATATTTCTGCTATAATTAACCCTTGGTCTATTCACAGACATAACGCATCCTAGCAGCAGGCTATAGCTAGCTAGCTGGAGATAGTTCTAGTCATGTTCATCTTTGACAGTAGGATGTTTTTAACAGGTTTATACAGTTTGATACACAGGAAAACGGCCTGACTTTTGACACAGCACTTCAGGCGAGATTCTCAAGGCCTGAACGTTCAAATTGCACTACAAATAATCACTTAGACTTGTTATAATTTTAATTAACATGCACTTTTTATTATTTCAAATGTAATGTTCCAGATGTGATAATTCTGCATGTTTCTGGTGTTGATAAATCTGACCAGGGCTCCAGAGAAACTGAGAGAAGGTGAGATGGACGGAAATAAACCGCACCACAATGAATTATGGGTACTGCAGCAAATGGAGGCGGCTCGGTGAAAACAGGTGGCAGCTGCTTAATAACAGTTTGCCAAAATTAGCTGCTTACTTTTACCATCTCAGTTCAGACAGCGTTAAAGCGGCTACAACCATTAAACAACTGTTTACTCGCTGCCTAAATACTGACCAAAATGAACCAGAGCTGTGGGCGAAAAAGCTGTTTGTTTATCTTTGAAGTGCCTTCATAAATCAACTCAAGGGTGCAAATATTGACCGTAATAAAAGCTTGTCGGGCCACAAATGTTCTGTACATTTATTACTGTTGCCACTTTAGAATCGACCGGCGACTGTAAATCAAGTTTAAATCAATAATAAATTGAGACACAAAATCATTTTACATACAGTATCAGGTTAAATTATTTTGACAGTGTTCAACTGTTGTATGAAGTTGATTAAAATTATATTAAAATATTGGACCACAGGGATTCATTAGAATTAAAGAGTCAGTTAACTGTTGATTAATCGATACAACAGCTGCTATTTTATACATTGCAAGAAAAATGTTAAATTTTTATTATCTTTAGTAGCAACGCTGCTAAATAGACAAGCAAAACTTTCTGCTTCTGAGATGTTTTCAGAAGTTTTTTTTTTACCTCAGCAATAACATCACAACCGCATCTTTTCACCAAAGATCTCAACAACTGTGCTCAGAATTTTCAGGAATCCACAATCTGCATCACAACAAAATCTCAATATGAACTCATCAAAGTCTCCCAGCACCGTCTCAACAACTGACTCAGTTATTGTCTTTTCATTTCTCCAAAGGAATTTCAGCATCTGAATCCAGGTTAATGCATGACAATGAAACATTAGTCAGAAATCCATTATGCTTTTTCGAGTCATGAAAGAGCTGAACTATACTGTGCCACAGAAAATGACCAACACAAAACAGAGGCTGTTATCATATTTTGGTAAAAGTGCATCTGTGACATACCTGTGAGCTGATGATCCCACAGAGAAATAGAAGAGAAACGACAGAACGCTGATCCAAGTGAAATATTTCATGTTTGAAGTCCTGAGACTCTTTATCTTCTCTGTTGTGTGATATCTCTGGTTGCTCGTTCTTACACCGTTGCTTCCAGCAAAGAGACCATATCAAACTCAGAGAACTCTGCAGAAGGTCTCCTTGTGTCTCTCTCTCTTTCAGTCACAAGTCCTTTCTGCGACTGTCTCTCTCTCTCACAGCTGAAATTCCAGTGTCGTTGAGTGACTGAAGGAGAAGAAGGGGTGCTGTGGGGGTGTTGAGGAGAACTGAACTGAAACCCAATCCACGATGTTCTGATTGATGCTGTCATGTCTCACTTCAGTTTATTTTGACCCGCACCCCACCAAGTTTTACTCTAAATCTAGTTCTGGTTCAATCCAGTGTGAATCTGAATCGTGTCAGACAAACCTCCACAAGATTTAAAAGGCAAGAAGAGTCATTTTAATAACTGTCTGTGAAAATAAACAATTAATTTAATGTATTTAGTAAATAAACCAAACATGAAATGAAAGTTATGAAATACACTTCTAAAAAACTAAATAAAATGTAAACTAGCATATTAAAGATGCAGTTTCTTTGTTTTTCTGTAGAATCGTTTAAAATAATAATAATAATAATAAACAAAAACAGTTATTTGGCAAGTATATATCAGATCAGTGTTCAGTGTTCAGATCTCTTTCACACCAGCTCCCAACAGTAAGCTTATAATAATGCTTCATAATTTGAGCTGTCAAATGCTGTTTCTTAAAAAAGGTTAGTTTAGTTCGTTTTCCTTTGACACTTAATAAAAGTATGTAAACTAAACTGCAGTTTTATGTTCCACACATAGATGGTGATAGTGAGACAAGTTACACAATAAACGTCTAAACCCTCCAATGTTTCTTCTATAATCACACGTTTATAGGTTATACAAAACAGAAACGAAGTGAATCCTTTAAGGGTCTGTTTTTAAGTTTAATACAGCAGTTATTTCTGTTTTACCCAAACACTGAAGCTCAGCATACGAGTTATCTGGGATTCAGGCCCATAAACTGGGCATTGTTAGGCTTCCTGCTGTAGAGGAAGGAATTTTAAAGTAAAACACGGACACCGGGGGTCAAATCAGACCTCTGTTCATATCAGCTCTTTTCATGCCAAAATATTTGTCAGTATCATGCACTGTATAATTCAAATACCTCTGCAACAGTCCTTGTATTGTCTTTGGGTTGTACTTGTCTACAGTCTCTTCAGCTAAATGGGGAGCTGTTTGAACGTGTCGGTACCAGCTGGAATGCTCCTTAAACAGCTTCTCGTAATTATTAGGTCTTAAGCCTGGTTGTTCAGGAGATTGTCCCACATTAAAACTGCATGGAATAAAGACTAACATCTGGTCAGGCTCGGCAGACAATGATTAACAACCCTGAGAATTAGACTTAATCCTGACACACTGACATCACATTTGCATCCTGACTGCTCCACTTAGTCATTTATCCGTTCACACTGAATTGGAAAATACCGTGACGCATCAAATCACAGCCAGTCAGGGGATATTTGGTGTTTAAATAAAGCTATAAGAACTAACCAGCATGATACAGCAGAAACCAGACAAACAGAATTAACAGATAACTGGTTCCATTAGAAATCTATGGGCTGTTGCTTTAAATAGTTTGAATAAACGTGACCCTAAACAAGATGTAAACACTGCATCAGATGTACTGTATGAGGCACGTTGATGACTTTTATGCTATTTTAATGTGTTTTACTGTTTTCCTTGACAGTGTTAATCTCTAATCTTTTTCTTTACAGGAGAAAGAAAAGTATGACATTGTAATGTAATCGTTTTCACGTTTTTCACATTTTCTCATCTGGTGCATCCGGAAGGCAAAACTGCATGTAGCTGCAGGTTTTCTGCAGTCTGTGACGTTTCTGTCAGAGAGGATGTTTTTGAGGGTCCTCGGGCACAAGCCCACCTAACACAAGATAATTTTAAAGCATCATGGGAAAAAACAGGCTTAAATTTGGCCCAGAGCCTGAATTATGAGACGTGACACTGTTAAAATGTCAACCTCAAAAGGACTAAAAAGTTGTGTAAATCACATACACAAAACAAACAATTATACAACAACAACTGCTGTTGGTTTCATTCATCCCCATGCAGGTGTAAAAATGTTGGTCTACTATGTGTTTATATGCGGATTAACCAATAACAAACATTAAATGAAGAATTTGTAGAATGAGGAAACAGCTGTTTGTAAATGAACGTGTCTGTACAAGAGTTTCTTAAAGCCAGGAAAGAGTCTATCCACCAGGGGGCATCAGTAACACCCTGTTTTTTCCCCCTCACATTCTTTAATTTCTTCTAACATTGTTCTGGATTTAAGTACAGGAGTAACAATGTTTATCTGGCTGTATCTGCCTGATCTCTGACCCTCTGGCTGAACTGCATATTTTGGATTTACTTCCTGCTATTGCTTGTCCATCCGGCCAAACAAAGTTCAAAGTATAAATTCAGTCTGGATAAACACTAGAGCAATGAAATCAAGTATTTCCAACTCTTGTGCATTATTGCCATAGAGAGTGGAATTTTACCAGGAACTAAGATGCTCTATAGATCCACTAGAGGTCCCTCTTTGTTTGGCAAGTTGTGTTTGGAATGAGGAAGTGGCCATGAAGAGAGAAAACTGGTATCAGATCTTCTGATCAGGGTTAAAGACAAACAGGGAAGGAGTCTAACAGAAATGAAAATGTTTATTCATTAACCATTGTGTGTTTTAAGGAAGCAGCGACAGAGGCTTGTGAAAGCAGGCTTATATTTTTTTACCTTCACATAACTGACATTTAAGACAAGCGCTTTAAAATCCATGCTAGTCTCGTGCTAACAAGTCTCTGGAGGGTAATTATAAGAGTCTTTTACAAACAAATCACCCCAGAGGAGAGAACAGTCACAGGAGATCTCTTTAATGTCTCGATTGTTACGGAAGAATTCACCAGGAATGAGCTGCGCATGCTAATGGCATGTATTAACATGCTTTGCGTTGTTTCAGCACCTGGTTTAGTGAAAGACTTTTACACCTGAGGTTATGCCCCAAAACACACTTAAAATAAGTGCCGAGTGCAATTTGCATGGCGCAATACCTCAGTTTGCTGGCTGTCTCTGAAAGACAATCTTACATACAAATTGGGCCTTTACAGCCTAAGTCCAACTCAGAAAAATACTGATGCCTTGCTTGACTGCTCAAATATACAGTCAGGTGCAGGTAAATAGCACACAGTCATATTACTCTTGGTTACTAGATGCAAACGTGACACAACTGAAGAATTCACCCCCACACAGCCATGAAATTAAAGACTTGAGAAAAACTCCAGTAATCTTACATTCCTTCTCTGGTGTTGTACAGTCTCAACAATGTCTCTGACTGATCTTGCAAAAATGCTACCTTTTTCTAAGTTGTTTAGGACTCATGAGAAACATGATACATAAATGAGATTGACTGAGAACTCCATTAAGCCTCTTGAGTGAAAGATCACTTCCTATAAGCGCCTGTCTCATCAGATCCATTTGCTTCAACTTTCTGAACCACCTAATAGTTCTGTAATTAAGGCTCGGATGATACATATTGTTTAACTCACAAGCGGTTGTTCGTGACAGAATACAACATGCTTCTCGTCCTCTTTGCCTATATAAGGAGCTGGGACAGCAGGGCAAAGAGTTATTTCGAAAGCTGACACAACCACATCCTGTGTGGGGCATTCGACAGCGATGAGAGAGACTATAGTTCCTTACTGTTGACCCGCAAGTGTTAAACAGGCAGCAGAGGGGGCGATGTAGTTATGTCAAATCACATTCTATGTAAAATCCTGTCAGTAGATTATACCACCACTCACTCAGACGCTAAAGCTACTTAGCATTAGCATGTCCTATTACTCACATCCCAAAGGAAAATGTTAATGATGTCAATTCATCCTAATGGAGCTCTCAGTTGTTTCTTCAAAGTATCGACTTTGTGTAAAAACAGGAGTAAACAGCTATGAATTTTTAATGTAGCGCTCTGTTAAATAAGCAAAGTCTGAGTTCTTACTAAGATCTTTGACTTCTAATGGCAGTTTTTGGTATTTTGGCACATAACAAGATAAAACGCAAGCAGGCGCAACATCTACACAAACATCAAAAATCATACCCAGCCAGTTTCAAGTCTACACTGGAAAATATGGGAGGCTACGGATGCATCATCTCGCTCACTTAACATATAACAGGGACCAGTCATCTGTGAGCTCAGTGCTACTTCACTTACAGTTAATGGTGTTTTATACAGTAAGTTTAAAACATACTCCATTTTAAACAAAGTTGTTGGCATTTTGACACTTGTTTGGCTGGAGCCAGACAAGGTTTCAGGAAGTAAAAACATACTGATCTAGCTTTACTGTGACAGCCTAGATTATTTATATACAAACAAATATATTATGTAAATGATTCCACAGAAACAAACAGAAAACAGGCCTCACTGCATCCGCTTGGAAGCGCTAACTGCAGTATAAACTGATGGCTATATCTATGAATCTTTATGAAAATGTGCTAGTTTTATTCTGTTGTAATCCCTAAATGTCTCTGAAGAAGAACAGATGGATTTGGGGAGACACCTTGCCTAAAACAAACTCTATTCAACAAGCAAACAATACAACCTGTTTTACAGAATGTGTTGCTCAAAACCATTTTCACAGCAAGCAGACTTGAGAAGAAATATTTGTGGTTGTGTGTGTCAAGCCTTTAACTGGTTGTGAGAAACCCACAGAGTTAAGAAAGTCCTTCATTGTTATGATTGTTAAAGTTTCATCACCAAAACTGAAAATACACCCTTAAACCCAAATGTTTCTACTTAAGCCTGTCGATGTATAAGCTTCAGTGCTAGTTGACATTAGCATTGACCTTCTTATTAGCATTAATGTTAATAGCAATAGCAAGCTAGTTTTGAAAAATGAGACCCCGCCCACCCTTAATATCACTCCCAGAAGCCACGCCTCCTCAACACGTAACGCAGTACAGACTGTATGCAAACACAGTCGGACAGGAAGTACAACATCCTATCATCACATTCAGACCAAATGCAATGATTGGATAAAATGCATTAACATGTTTATTCACTAACACATAACTTAGTGACTTAATAGCGTTTTTCTGTCTACAGTTTTATCAGAAAAACGAGCAGGTTGGATAAAACTGACATCTAACATATTTATTGTCAGCAACCTAACAAACATCGATAATATCATCTATCCTTGTGCCCCGAGGTTTCATTTGGCCACAGAAACGCGAATAAACACGCGTGCAAACACGAAAACACCCCAAAGAACTGATGTAAACCGATATATTTAAAACAGATGTAAATACGCTGGTTTCACCTGCTGCGCGTGACCGCCGCGCGCTCACAGCGTCTCCCCTCCACGAGGACGTGCGCGCGCACACGCTGGCACATGGTTCATGCATTACGTAACACACCCCTGTAATGATTTTCAATAATTTTAGCCATATTACTGTCATGACAGTGGTTGCAAATAGACGTCATGTTACTTTTTGCAAAATATATTTTCTCATTTTTATGGGTTTCATTTTATAAAGACACTGAGCTGATCTGAAGCATGTTGATTCAAAGGATCACTATTTACCTTTGGGTTGTGCAATGTCTGTTATACGATGGATAAATGGAGGCCTTAATCTATAGAGGAAAGAGCCAAACAACTCACACAATTGTGAAGAATCATATATAATAGACAGGATCTATTTTACACTCACTATAATCTTTACAGGTTTATTTACTGCACACAATAGACAGTCGCTTTCCCACAGAACCCTGACTGCTGGATTTTGGGTGTGCCTTAGCAAACCACAAACCTGTCGTGCAATTATCCTGAATTATTTACCAAATTTCCTTCTCCTGCTTTCAGATTTTGATGTTTACTAATCGCTTAAGTGAATCTTAAGTACTTCAGATTCATCATAACGTAGATCCTTAAACATGCTGTGATGAACCCTTAACACACGTACACAAATCACTGCCCCACAGGCCTGTGAGCGGCCTGTTGTTGTGTCAGGTGGTTCATTTGAGCGCTTTCAGTTTGAGCTGTTTGCTCATTTCACAAGCGCCAGTCAGTGATTCGATCTCCTCCCAGGTCACTGGAATGTTTTCGTGAGCCTCCCGCCTCAGTTCAGCTCCATTCTCATCTCCTGCTACAGCAGACATGCCGAAAACCGCTGAAAAATACGTCCTCCAAATCAGGGTGTCACACAAAAGAACATTTACTATAGTTGAAGAAACTTCCACTGGAGAGAAACTATTGTGGGTGTGAGGGGGAGGTTTTTGTAGGAAGCAGAGCTTGTGAAAGGTCACACATAAAAACTGATTTCCTCAGACGTACCCGACTTACACCATAAAAATCACAACTGTGAAAATTTGTTGTTTCTTGACATCATGGCAAATAAACAACAACAATAATAATTAATGATATTTATGTTGCGGTGACATGAAGCGTTACATTCACAGCCGTTTGCACTTCCTGTTTTAACCCTCTAGTTCTGTAAAGTGTGACAAAGATGTTTTAAAAACTGCTGGTAGCGATCAGGAATAAACACGTCTGCTTCTCCTGTGATGAGAGTTCGGATGAAAAGGCCTTTGAAGCTGTAGCCTTTAATTCTTTTAACTGATGTCCGTAAATACAGGAAGTAAGACACACAGAGGGGAACAGAAACACGCGCACAAACACTAAGAACAGAAGGAGGAAGTAGCTTTGCAAAATAGCTTCGAATCGCGTTGCAGGAACTCTCAGCTGGTGAAGAGAGTCTTTAGAGGGGCAAGATGTGGACACAGATACGCAGAGGAAATCAAGGGCTGGTTTTTGCATATCTTGGCTACTTGTCACAACTTCTCTGCAACAAAAGTCAAAAGTCAGCTTTAGCTTTGTTCTGACTTCTAAAAATAAACATCTTAAACGATATTTACTGGCAGTGTGTAACAAACATACGTACAACTCCATCTTAGCTCTTTTTCCATTTATAAAACCCTAGTATAGATTTATTCTCCGTTCTGCACAAATCTAGTCATTAAAAGCCGATCACAGATGCATGCGCTGACATCTTACAACACGTTATCATTACAGCCCTGAGCAACAAAAGATTTACACTCAAACTATTGAATCACAAACTGTTACTTTATGATCTTCGTAGTAAATTTAAAACACCTCTTATATTTTAATCCTCAAAATGCATTAAACTGGACTCTTTCAGAGAGGGATAAAGAGCCTCTTGTTTGAGGAGGTAACGTCTTAGGGGAGATATACAGGAAGTGATGTCATCTAAGCTGGAGGGACAGAAGCTGTTAGGGTTTCACATCAAATTTCCTGTTTTAACACAATAAACTGGGCAAGTCCTGCAAACTGAGAGATTTGCTGATCAGCTGCAAGTTTTGTCATTTATGCAGGAGACACAGTTATATAATCCACTCATACGCAGGTCATTTTCTATTGGCTATACATTTGATAATATATACATTATACATCTGACAGATGTTATGATTCATGTCATCTGAACTGTTAAAATGACCATTCATTTCTTTTAAATAATATTAATATAATTTTTTTACATGTTTAATATAATAAATATAACCAAAGCTATAAACAGATTTATTCTCATATATATTAATACTTACATAAAATATCTTAATCTTAAACAATATTTGATTCCATAATGCAACATACAGGTTGGCTGATAAAGTATAAATATTGCAATGTTTAGAATATTATAAAATATTATTCATGTAAATGAATGTGTCATTTTTGTTTACAAAGCCCTAAAGTTTAAAGGGACAGTAATGAAATTGTGAATATCCATTATTTGTACACGTCAAACAAACGTTTCCGGCTGTGATGGTACCACAACATTGGTAGTAATTGTTTTGGTGGCAGTTAAACATGAAATATTGTATCAGCGCTCTGCATGTTTCCTGTGACAGACTGCATGTCATGACAAAACGCGGCTAAACCCACAGAATATTTAAGCTCGTACGGACGCCATTGTGTGTTACCCTTTATCTTGTCAAAACAAAAACACAACATTTATCTCTTTTCAGAACGATGGAGGCTGGTGGATTTAATTTTATGACGTCACCTTATTACCAAATGTCATATTAAAACTATGGTTGTTTAATGGTTCTCTTATGGTTCTGTAAGACTGAATGCAATGGCCGTGTGATCTTTTGTGAATCCAATAATGATCCAGGGAATTTGGTGATCGGGTTTCTCAGGGTATCGTAAAAAGCTGTTCTGCAAAGATCAAATGCGTGACGATGGAGTGAATTATAGTGTCAAACCGCACAGTTTCCTGTATGACGCATTTACTTACTCTTAAGACTCGCTGCAGTTAAAATAGCATTTCATAAGAGTTCTGCCCATATCTGAGAGCTGTTTCTGTCAAGTGATGTTAAATGAGTCAGTGAAGCCCTAAAGTTAAACCCTGGAAATAAAAAAGTTCTACAAAAAAATGTTAACAAGGTAAATGCAAAACATGAAACTTTTACTGAAGATATAAATAACATTCCACACATTGTATGCAAATGCATGCAACTGTGTGACTGTGCATGTAAACTAAAGGTCAGTTTTCAAGGCCTGTTCTCTTGTTTGTCATATAAATAAAAGAGGAACATACTGTACAATATGTTCATGAATCTCATTCTTAAACTATATTTTTACTAAAACGGATCCACTACAAACTTCATTGTAATGAAAAATGTTATATTAAATAAAACAAGTTGCTCTCAGATGTTTGGACCACACTTCAAAAGTCTCTTCATACAAGAATAAAACAACAATTGTTGCAACTTCTGCAAATGGTTAAACTGCGTTGATGTTAAAGACAGCCGATCCAGCTACCAGGAAATGTTCCCAGAATGTTGGCTATTGTTTCCTAGACGTTCTTTCAAAGTTATCAAAAACATTCTTACAGTAACATTAGTAGATTTAATAAACTATAAGGTTAATGTTAGTTTAATTTGAGGTTGTCAGTAAAACGTTTTAAAAACATTACAGAATAAAATGTTTAAGTAATATTCCAGCAATACCATTAATGCAACAACAAAACCTTTCAATGTAACATTTTTAACATTTATGTTACTTAATAAAAACGTTCTAACAACCTAAAACAGTGAGCTGGAAATGTGCTGTATATTATACGGTATGAAGTGATTGCTGAGAGGTGTTGATCACATGTGCGTGTGGGTGTTGGCATATAATTCACAAGTCTAGAGGATCTTATCACAATGTTATTTTCTTTCAGCACACGGTTCCAATTTATCACCTCATTTATATACTTTCATGTAGTCTGTGATGTTTGCTGAGCTCTGAATGCGATTGGAGGAAAACTGACAAAACAACATCGTTGCCAAGGCAATAAATGACGAATATTTAGGTCAGTTTAGGTTTCGGTCCATTCATCAGTAAACACAAGCTGATCTCATGGGGAAATGTAGCTATTTTCTGAGGTGGAGATTTCGTATGAACTCACACATTGTGTTTTTTGGACAAAGAGAAGGTAGCCCCCCAAACATAACCATTACTGTGACAGCGGACTGAACAAAAATCTGCAAATAAAATCATACAAACTAAAGAATTTGCCTTCAAATCCCTAAAATGTAACAGTTAGGAATTTCCCTGAAACTGCACATGCTCAAGACTTCATACTAAATCAGGCCTCATATGTTGTCAACCTTCAAGGCTTTTCAACTATTTTTGCTCTCAGACTCATACAGGTTTTGACATGCCAACAGGCACGTCCACAAACCTTTCTACTTGACTTTTAAACAATATTAATCTGCTTGGCTGGCTTATCTGTGCTGCAGCAGCCCCAGTTGACGTTTGAATCTAGCAGATCTTTGTCTTTTTGCATATATGAATGTTAGTGTCTGTCTGTCTCTCTTTCTTTAGCAGTTTTCTCACTGCCTCAAGATATTCTCACATTGTACGATAAGTCTAAAGTTATTATTACACACTTTGTAATTTGTGTCTGTGTTTCCATATTCAGACCTTTGTAAACTCATGAAGTACTTGGAACAGAAGATCTTGGCTTTGTGCAGATCTGATATGGAGAGCAGCATTCTTTGGTTGAACGCTAGCCCACATTTTTTTCACACCCTAATATGGTCAAAGGCTCCAGTTGCAGTGAGATAGTTATGCGCTTACATCAGCCAGTATGATCCACACTGAGGCATTCTGGGAAAAATGTGTGACGTTTATCGGAATACAAAACCATTTTATTAGACTGGAGTCCTTTACAATAGATACATCCCATAATTTGGGTTGGAAAACATTTCTCTGTTGTTTCCATTAAGTAACAAAAATGTTATTTTGAAAATTCCATGTCTAGTTTTTTTGTCGTTTTGTTAACGCTTATAAAAAACGTTACTTAATTTTTTATATATTTTAAATTCTGTAACATTTCTAAAACGTTCCACTAACTACTTTAAAACAATGTTTTTGATATATGTTATATGACAAAAATATATATTTTTATAAAAAGAAATTCTACTCTAATATACTAGAGAATTAGGCCAACATTCCAAGAACGTTCCCTGTGAGCTGAGATGTGCCAAACATTAACTGGTTTATTGTTTATTCCCTTATAAGAGAATTTTATTTTTGTGTACCAAGGTTTAAAGGATGACACAGAATTAAGTGAAATGAATTTAAAAACAGTACAGGGTCTCAGCTGCGGATGAAAGCGCTAACCACCAAAATGCCTCCAAAAATATTTAATAACTGAACAGATATGGGCTTAGAATCACACACTCAAACTCTGTTGCATTGAACACATGCGATTATATATAAAAACATTGTAAATATGTTGTTCAGATCTTTAAAATGTAGCGTCTGGTATGTATGTGGAGAATAAGCGTCAGCGGTATTAGCTGTTATTATCTCCTGCCCACGCTGTCACAGCAGTGGGTCATGCGCGCTGCTGTTATATCTGTGTGAAGAGTCCAGCTGACTGTTTTCATTCTCATGAATGAGTTTTCAGTGGGATTTTAATGCTGTATTCAATGTTTTTACCTCAAAATTAAAACAAAAACAGACAAATTTGATAACAAAGCTTCAGGTTTTTGACAGCTGCCTAAACCAAAATCCTTTAAAAAGTCTCCACACTGCAGGCACTACTTAAATGGAGGAAGACAGATATTTCTAAGAGCGTCACAATAAAAGTGTTACATTTAAAGCATTTATTAAAGCTCAGATTGTGTTTGCAGGTTTTGCAGGTGCTGCGTATGCGCAGATGCTGCATTCTGCACAAAGCCCCTCCCCCTGGCGAATGTAATTGTGGCTGATGATTGGCTCTTTCTATTAGTAGGCAGGACGTCCTTCGCTAGAGCGGCCATTTTAAATGTTGCAATTTCCCCCATCCATGGTAATAAAATTGAGGCATCTTGTTATTGTATAATCTGTGGCTAAACTACGCTCACTTATTCAATCTGCATCAAGTGAGCTACCTTGCTGTCTACTGTCTAAATAAACAGCTGTCTTTTAAGAAAGCGGCCTATCTAGCCACTAGAGATGTTATGGTCTATCATAACTTAATCACAGTAGCAGCAATGTGATTTAGAAATGTTATGACCGGGCTTCTGAGATTTGCTGTGGAATGTTGATTATGTCCTGAAGAAAACCTTCATGACTGTTTAGCCCAAAAGTCTGTTACATAACCAACAGCCTGACCAGACTGCAGTTGTGAAATGACCTTAGATTTAGGTCAGTGTCCCAGAACAAGATGCTTTTGTGAGAATGACTCGGTGCTTGTTAAACAATTCATCCCATCAGCTGCAACGGAGCTAAATTGTGACACAACACAAATTCTTAGCATGTTTTGGCCTGTTGTCTCAGAAGGTGTTTTCTAAGTTCAATAAACGGGGAGAAATGAAAACAGAGGCCACAATTGATACAACCTGATATTTACTGAATCCGGAACATTCATCAAATAAACTTCTGCGTTTTTATATTTAACACCTTGTTGCCAGAATTCATGTGATGTTATGACACTTCTCGTTCTGTCATGAAACCATTTCAGGAATTTTACTGCTCTTCTTAAATAAATGACATACAGCTGACTGCAGAACCAGTCAGAACCGATCCAAACTACATCAGCTGAGAACAAATACACAGAGCTGCTGTCTTTAGTACAAAAGAATAGTTCATTAAAAATGTGGCCTGCTGGTTAGGGAGTTATACTTGTAACCTAAAGGTCACCAGTTAAAACTAGTAAACTAAACTAAAACTAACTACATTTATCTTAAACTGTAACATTGTTCTGCTGTTGCCTTGAGCTCAGCACTGCTAGTTCCCTCAGGAAATGCTAATGTAGATCTGCGTGTAGTTAAAAACAGTATGTCAACTTTTGCCAAAACTGTCTCTGTCTGCTTGTGTTAATGGCCTTTGCTGAATCTGTACACAGTTTGACACCTTCCAGACTGATCTAAACGAATCACTGCAGACGAAACGCAACCTGTAGCCTTTCGAGGGCCGTAAACTCACCGGAGTGAGGGAAGCAAAAGCCAATAAAAGACAGATGTTTTGAGTTATTTTTGCTGCTCATATTAGCCAGGATTTGGTGGGATATCACATGAACTTGTACTGTATTATCAGACCTCGGTTTTCCCAGGAATGTTTTCTGGTAAGTGGAACATGTCATCACAAGTGTAAACAAACAGATTCCCAGATTCCCCGGAGCGCAAATGTCCAGCTGTAAAGTGTGTGTATTTGTGGATAAATAACAGCGTGTTAGCTGCTCTTCATTTAACACCCCAAAGAGCCTCTTTTACAGCATAAACAATTAACTGCTATTTTTTACCTCATAAATGTTACGTGTCTACGATGCACAAAAGGAATTGCTGATCCTGGAACTGTTGGCATGAAAACATGCGACGCACTATAACTTCTGAACAGCAGCACATGCTGATGTTAGCTGCAGTTATGCTGGCAGACTGCAGTCTGTGTAACTTCCTTTAACACTCATTATAGAAACCCAGTGCTTGGATCTGTGTGTGCACATGTTGATCTTCCTGTATTTCAATTTAAAACGCTATCTCCGTTTTAAGTAATGGCTGCCGGTCAGTTTCAGAACAGGAAGAAGACTTTATAAACAAGCTGACCGATGTCCAAACACTTAAACATGGACAGTTTTAGTCAAGATTACTGCCAACACAGCATTTTTGACAATTATACACGATGTTTGATACAAAATGAGTTAGATTTAAAAACAAAAACTCAACAGGTTAGGAATGAGATGCAGATAATGAGTAAATAATGACAGAGATTAAAAGTGCAACTATCTCTTTAAGGACAAATATAAGGTTGCATAAAATGCGTCACTTTGTCAGAGCTCAGAAGGAGCTCAAAAGAGATCTGCATTATCTGCGCGTGCATCTGCCTGGTCTTACAAGCGGCAGCCGTCACAACACTGGCAGATGGTCCTCGGCACCCGTGGGCCAAAGCGCTCACAATCACTGCTCAGTGTGCCTGGCAACCGTGTTCAGCACACACACACACACACACACACACACACACACACACACTGCTTAGCCTGCCTGTCATTAGCTTTCCTCCACTCCCACATTTGCATGCTCAAAATCATCACACACTAAACACACACAAACACACAGGCCCTGTTCCAAAACCTATTGATCTGCCCTTCTGTCTACTACCTACATAGGCTGCATTCTAAATAAAATGGAACCTCAAAAGACTTAGTGTGTCACACAATATAATCCTCCACAAACAACTGATTTCAGCAGAGTTAGACTTAGCAAAACATTACTGAGCAAATAAACACTAAATACGCATGTAAAAACACAAACATTAAAGCAAAGCATAAATAATATAGAAAGATATTTCTCTTGTTTTATCTGCCATCTTGGACGTACCATGAAGCTCCCAGCTAACAATTTTAGGATGTAAGAATGTTTCGCTAACATTTCCTGTATGCAACAAAAATATAAACTATTATTTTTGATATATGATACGTAACATTTACAAAACATTCAACTATTGTTACTGGAAGAACATTTTTGATAATGCTAAGAGAACTTCTGGAGAACGTTAGCCAATGTTTTGACAGCGTTGATGAAGTATACATGTGGACTTTGGTCAAAAAATGTCATTTAGACGACTTCTTAACACAGGCAGCTCATTGGTTTTGGATCAAAGCCTCTGTAACAAAATTATAGCCTAAAAAGTCGAATCATTTTGAACAAACAAACCCTCACACTCCTTAAACACAATGTTTTTTTTGTGTGCAATCTGACAGTTTGTAAAGCAGAATAAGAAGGACTGTTGTGTGTTTGGCACGCACGCGCGCACACACACACACACACAAATACTCCAACACACATTTCTTTCTGTTAGCTGTATTTCTACAGAGAAAGTGCTGCTATGAAAGAACAGATTTATTCTTTGCCAAGATAAGACGTGCATGTCTGAATCTGCTTCTGCACTGTTATTTATCACTATAACTTGACAGATTTACAGTTATTTGAAATATGCACTGATGGTTATCAATACGGTGATTTCTAGACTTCCAGACTCTGGCCACAAATGAACTAGACTCACCTAAATTAACAATTAAAAAGTCTTTGTTAAAAATTACAATTATATCAAATTAAAAAAAGACCCAAAAGATTGGATGTGTTTTGTAAAAGCATTATTTGAGATGTAAATAAATGGGCAGCAGGTATTTGCAGCAATGTTAGTAGTTTAAAAAAATATTCTAAAAAAAAACATTCTAGAACATTCAAAATGTAATTTTAATAACATTTTTAAACATTAGGGAAACATTCTTACAATGTATGGTTCCTAACATAATTGTTAACAAAAAAGGGTGCTGAAGCAACTTCCTGTCAGGTGTAGTTATTGTTACCATCTGTGTGAAAACACAGCGCTATTTAAACCTGACCTGGAAGTTTACACACACACACACA
>JBAJNP010001062.1:0-70101 GCA_036877545.1 Yasuhikotakia modesta | reverse complement strand
TTCAATTCAGACCCATTTAATTCTTAACTAGTTTAAAACATAACATGTTGAACTGTGTTATCACATAGGGCTTTTGTGCCTTTAATAAAAATGTTTGGTTTGTAGACAATTTGCATTTTTAAGGCATTGGCTACCTTTGGAATATTTTATGTGTTTTCGATTTGTGAGTAAAAGCAAGTCTGTGGTTACCGCTACATAAAACTTTCCAGTTCATAACATAACATAAATTATTAACGTAATCCATTATATAACTTATTCCTTAAGTTATACCTCAAAATGTGCATTTTGAAACTGCTGTGTTTTAAAAATGCTACTAACAAATGTCTAATTAATGAGACTGGGAAGGGGTTCCTGAGGGTTCTGCTGAGTATTAAATGTATTGTTGGCTATAAGGATGTGTTCATTTTACAGCACTACATAGTTATGTACCACTGGTAGCCACCAGGTGGACTTATTGGTTCAACTCAAAATGTCACCTTGAAAGTAGTACAGGCTACTCTGATGTTTGACGTTTGGAAAAGAGACACACACACCAGTTTGCAAAGCTGTAATAGTTTTCTATAGCCTCTGGAAAATCTGAACAGAGTTTTGAAAAACAGGGGCTTTTTAAATTAAATATAAATGTATACAATGTTGAAATGGTGACTTTATTTAAGCTGCGATTAATGAAGAACTGACACAAAGGCTTTACCTAAAGAAATGCTCTCCCTGCTGTTTACTATGACCTCATGCTCCTGAATGCATCCCAGAAACTTATGAGCTCATCTAAACCCAGTGAATATAAATGACACATTTACTGCAGTTTGACCAATAATACAGGGAAATCAGATAGATTAAAATAAAACAAAGTGTTGAAAGGCTGAATTAAGTTTTTTGTTTGCCAAGTATTTAGGGCTGGGCAATGTTGAGATCCAGGAGATGACGTGAACAAAAGCAAGGGCCGTAAGTCTTGACTAAACAGACACTACAACTCCAACTGCAGTTATAACTAAACTCCACTGTATTTTAATCATATTTTAAATGACTAAAAAGTAAGAATATGTTCAGATATTCATCGCACTACAGCAGCTTCAGCGCAGGTCCATTCATACAATCCTGCGGAGGGAAACATAAACCGCTGTTACACTGTTCCACATGAGACTCAGCGTATCGTACCGCCGCGTTTGTTTGAAACAAAATGACATACGTATCCTAAACATTTTATTTAGGTATGATCAGAGGTAAATGTCCACAAGATCCCCGTCTGCGGCTACATTTTCCACGAATCGTCCCGGTTTTCCAGAAAGCCACGCGTGATGACGTGATGGCGTGAAAAAGCCCCGAGAGTCCTGCGGGAGGAGACTCGCGCTCGACTGTCATTCACGAGCCACAAAACCTGCCTGGATCTTACTACCTTCATTTAAATAGCCGTAGTTGAAGTGTAAACTCGTTTTATTTCATCTTGCCAGAGTTCAAAGACACACTTGGCAGATCAAGTGTAGTTTTGAGAGGGTTGCGACTTGGAAAGAGTTTTATTCCCAGGAGAAGTCCCGTCGCGTTTGGTCGTCCCGAAATAAACGCGGACGCGCCACTAGAGTTTTTTAACTTTACTTTTCTTTTTCCTTTTTTTAAGTTTTTTCAATTCTTTTGCTGTTTTATTCGCTGGTCACTTTCTAACGGGATTTAAACGCCAGCTAGTCTGAAAACTAGTCCAGCTAACATGGGTTTATACCCGTTAGAGTTCAGTGAGTGTTACCTGGACAGTCCTGCTTTCAGGGAAAAAATCAAATCCCATGAGGCCGAGTTGGACAAAACAAGCAAATTTATCAAAGAACTGTATAAAGATGGAAAAAACCTCATCAATGCCACAAAACGTAAGTGCCAAACCCTGTCTGTCACGTTGTTTCTATTTTTACATGCGTGTTGTAATGCTTTTTATTTGTATGTTTAGATACTGGTGGGGTAAATAGGGACAGAGCTTGTAATGAAACGTGGCTGTCTGTCAACATGTGATACAGGCATCATGGGAAATGCGATATATTAAAACGTCAACATCAACTAGCCCAGTTGTGTTTGTTTGTCAAGGTCATCATGCCATTATAAGTTGCAATGCGAGACTTTGAGGGTTTAGTTGTTATGCTGTTAAAGCGTTGCATCGTCTACGGAAAGAACCTCATCTGATCTGTTGGTTTATTATTTGCATGCATAATGAACTGGGTTAGTCTAAAAATGAGTCTTCAAAATGTGATTTCTGTGGCCTGGATTTGTAGCTTTCAGATTATAGTTTATTTGAAGTCAGTGTGAAAGTGTCTCTGACTATGGTTTTGTGAAACACAAAGTCCTGGTCGAACGGCAGGTCACGCATCTTTATTTGTGGCTTAACACCTAAGTCATGTGACCGTGTCTTTCACATCCGTTTGCAAATCCTGCTGTAAATATTTAAAAGCTCTTCCCATTTATGTATTTTTTTTCTGCCTCTTTATTGGAGTTTAAGACAAGTAAGGACATATTAGCTAAAAATAAAGCTTGCGTATTAGTTGTACATGCCTTTGGCGTTCAGTCCATTTTTGGACATGTTTGAATTATTACAATCTGCTGTATCTGGTTTTACTTATCGTTCAGATGAGAGTTGTGCTAATAGTAGACTGGTTTTGGGGAACTACAGGGGAAGATCAAGAGTAATGTTTAAGGCTGTCTTTAGGTGCTGGAGTTTAATTTGTCTTATTTTGTAAAGTTCCTCTTTCTTTTTCAGTCTTATGCATGATGCATTATTTTGTTTCTTAACTTCCATATAAAGTAATTCTGTAAAAGAGGCTGAATTTGCTGGCTATACATAACCCACACAACTTATGCCCACATAATAATAAAGGCTTGCTTAGCTAGTTTTGTTTAGCTTAACTCGTAACAGAAACACGCAATAGAGTAATATATGGTTATATAGATCCGTGATGACCTCTGGGGTTTAAGTTAAATAGTCAACTCATGTTTCCCTGTCAGGAAGAAGATAAGTTAAACAAGCTGTTGTTTGTGTCTGCGATTTTGTTGTCAGAATATTTAGTATTTTAAATGAGCCATTGAAATGATGAAATTATGAGCCTAGTTGGTGTCTATAGTAACATTATGTCTGATTCTTAAAATCCTGGTATTTGTGCACAGTTTGAATGGTAACATTTCTTCTGTACTGGAAATTGTAAACTTTGAGAACCTACTGCACAGATTAACTACTGTCACATGCAGCTTTACAGTGTTTGTCTTCATGCCAGTACTTTCAGGTGAGATGTGTGGTGATTAGGTCTACAGACCTAATGCAGAGTTTTGTTATGCAACCTTATGCTGTCAGATGTTTGTTTGTTTCTGGGTCTTGTTTAGCAGTAGTTTTGTCTAACAAAAGTTGTGTTGTAAAAAACGTTATTGTTTATCTGACTGCTTGACATTTCTACAAATGCAGTGTTTGTTTGAACATTGATAAGCTGGTTTTAGTTTAAAGTCTCTCCTCTGGGGTGTTGATATTTGGTAAATGGAAACATTCTAAGCTTAGTTGTGTTTAGAGCTTTAGCCCGTATAAACGCCTCAAACACCACATCTTTTCCAAATGCTCTTTAAATGTTAAATTGTGTAACTTTACTGGATCGTACATTCATCTAACAGACAGCTATTGTTACTGTGTTTGTGTGTGTGTTGGTCACACTATTGACTATAAAAATGAAAGACATTTGGTTAATTTGTGTTTATAATATACAGTAGAAAACAACAATTATGGCATGACTGAATTTGGCATGTGGCTTATTGCATTGTTTCACATTTCTCTGGGGTATTCTTTCATTCATCCTGTGTGAATCATTCAAACTGACCTTAACATTATGGTCTCCTGTACAGATTTATGCAGTGACCATGAGGAACAATTTGGAGTACAACAAAAATAACCAGTTAACTCAACCCTTGAACTGAGAAAAACTCTGAGGGGAACAAATTGAGACTCAATATGATATATAATAACTTACATATGTAGGTAAAAATGTTGAGATTGGTAGATTTGCATTAATATCACATACTAGCTCAGGGATTCCCTTTGGTCCCAGTTTAATTAAAATACAACCTTTTTTGGATATTAAAATATGCATTCAAGGCATGTGTAAACGTGTTTGTGATGTAGTATGTTCTACTATGCTTTTCCTGATCTTGAGCTAGTCAGAAACACTTCATTACTGCATCATTACTGCAGCATCAGGTCTTCTGAGGAGACTCAATCTGACAGGTGACACTCAGTCACATGGTGATTCAGGTATTTGAGCACAATTCTGGTTTGTCTATAAAGGCCAAACATTGACATTCATACGCTCGTACTATCTCATAAAGATTCACTAGAACAGATACATGCACTGGTAGCAATAGAATCAGAGCTTGTTTCTTGACAAAGTGACATGAGACAGGAGTGAATTCTGTTGTTATGTGTTGTGAAAGACTGTATTGTTATATATGCCAAATATGATTATATTGCTGTTGTTGAGATTTAAATCTTGAATTGTGTAACAGAAAATGTTAGGAAGCCACGGATCATTCTACAGTAGTCAGGCATGCATTTGTGGAAGTTTTGCCATAACGCAAGCATTGACACTTCGTTTATCCACCTTTTGGAAGTCTGGGAGGATGTGTTTGTAATGGAATTCTTGATTTAGAGGGACAACAAGGCTGTCAGCTGGTATGGAACAGGAATCCCTCAGTGAATGAGAGAAACTCAGAGGATGCACTCCTGTTTTTATCCGTTTCCTCTGTAGAGCAGCCAGTCTTTGTCACACAACCTCTTGACCTGTCCTCGTATCCTCCCCTCTCCCCAGAGAAGATGTGATCCATGCTGGACACTGTTAGTAGGAAACAAATAGCTGGTTATATATTCCACAGCCGATAGACATCCTTGCGTTAATGGGGGAAAATACATACATAAATGCAATATGTCTCTGTTTTTACTTTGTTGAAAACATTAAAGGGGTCATGAACTGTTTTTTTTTATATTTTATGATGGTCTCTGAGGTCCACTTACAATGTTAGCAAGATTTTTACAGCAAAACATAATTCAGAAGTAATAGGCTGTTTTCTATCCTGTTTTTGACCCTCTTTTTGAAATTGAAATATTGATAGGTAAAAACTGGGAAGTAATGGAAGTCACTGCTATGACATGGTAAAAAAAACACAATACTCACAATGTGTGTCTTGACATTACATTTACATTTATTCATAGATATAGACAGCTCTGCATCATCCAAATTTTTACCCTCTGCATTGAAATTAATTCACAGTGAGGTGACGAATGTAAACAGTGTCTCATTAATGCATCTGGAATATTCCTAATACAATTTTCCCAATGTTAGAATTACAAGGAAGGCAATGCGAATTCTGTTCCTTACTTAGCACTGCACAACATCTTGTAATACATGGAGGCATCTCTGTCATTTTGTTGGTGGTGTAAGTAATCCTGTGTATGTGTTTCACCACCTACTACATGTTCAGTGGGTGGTGCTAAAAAGGCAGTGATGTAGGCATGGTGTCTCCTGCTGAGGTGGTCTGTTGTTGCACTATGACATCATACTTGGATGAAATGTCACACAGATCATTTTAGCAGCTTGTTTTTGAACTAACAAGGAAGTTTAGTTTCGAGTTCTGAAACTTGGTGAATGTTCATATAGTATAATGTCCGCTCAAAGGATCAAGGAAATTCGATTATTCAATTTTACCCCTTTAAAGAGATTTAGTTTTCCACTCTGCACCTTTTACATTATTCTAACTCTTGCCAAGGATTCAGTGTGCCAGTAGTGTTTCGGTAATTTCAATACATTGTCTGCCAGGAAACATCATCATAATATTTCATTAAAAGAGAATTAAAGTGGATATGATCTCATGCAAGGGGAAAGTTTGGTTTTTAGGAGAAAAATTCAAGCCGTGATCTTTACATGCTATTGATAGGCCTGTGCTGATCTATACGTATGTTTTGCTTTTGGTGGTGTTCATCAAAATGGACACCATGATTGGTTAATGACACCTAGAGCGGTTCAAGTTGTCACATCAGTTGAATTAGTTGTGCGTTATGAAACTTTCTTACAAAACTACACTTGATAATGTCTTCCTTAAATTCTCCTTAAAAAAAGTATTCATAAACAAAGACTTTTTATCCTACCTCAGTTTTGCATGAAGACATATCGCAGCCCTGGAATGGCTAAACATCTCCAATAGTATTCCTCAGGAATGATGATATCTCCAACGCATTCAGGAATTATCGCTAGAAAGCGAGCCCAAAGGGTAGACAGTGATGTCATTGCTTTGCCTAAAACAAAAAACAGTGCTTATTAAACCTGATGAAACTTTAAGCCAAAAGAAGCCAAAGGAGAGAAAGAAAGAAAGAAAAAAAAAGACAGAAAGAGAAGTGGAGTGAGGAAAAGAAGAGAGGTCTGGAAAAGAAACGAGGGGAGCAGGAAAGATCAGGGAAAAAGATATACATGTGGACATGCATAGTTCTGCTTGTAATTTAGTGATGTGATTAAAAGTGCCCTTAAACATAGCTGGAAATGTTGCATGTGGTAATTGTTACAATAAGTTGCCTTGGAGAACATATTTAAAAATAGAGTAACATATAAAACAGTTAAAGTGTAAAACTTTGCCACATATGGAATTGACGGTGGCCAATAAAAATAGATTACGATTATTTTTAATTACATCAAAAGTTCCATGATGTCTCACTTATTAGTTATGGGAGTTCATGTAATTGCATTATAATGTGCGTTTTAAATGTAGGTATATTCTGTAGTCTATATTTTTAACCTAAATTGTTTGCCTGTCACTTGTAAATTCTTGTAAAAATTGTGTCTCTGTTTAATTCATTAAAATGCATTCTATTCTGTCAATCATTGCTTTACTAAGGCAGAAATTAAATTTATCACACTTTTATTGGCATATAATGTTGATCACATGCATTTCATAGCAGATCATTTCAGTGTCTTGGATTTTAAATCACAAGTTCAGACTGTTTAGTTTGGGATTGCATGTAAATCTCCTCAACAGTGTTCTGAGTTCTCTGCTCAGTACTGCTGTCATACCCCACATCCCTTTTGCATACTTTCATTATACACCACTTCACATTATGACTCTCATAACCTGTACGCATTGTTTAGCCTCATAAAGAAACTTAGATGATAGGCTAAACTGAGGCTATAACTCTGTCACTGTTTCGATGGGCCTCTTCTGTTTTGAGGGAGATCCTGGCCATTCCAGAATTTCTCCCAGCATGCCTTAAAAGGACTTTGTTGAGAGTGCTGGAGAATGTGTGCAGAACATTGAGATTACGCTGGTATTTATTCAGACGCAGGAGTTTTAGTGTCATGGCCAGCCGACAGCCTCTTTTTGAAGTGTTTGTATCAATGATGTATGTGTACATTTTTTTTAATGCTTATTTTATCACACAGTTAAAACAAGACGATAGTGACGGGCCGTCAGACAGATAGTAGGGGTGTAACGTTATTCCAAACCAAAAAAAACACAATACACCATGCACAGTACATATTGCGGTACACTCCGAATGGCCCTGCCACAGACAGACAGACAGACAGACAGACATGCTAGTCAGTTTTTGATTATAAAGCTTGTTCTGAATTAGTGTTTGCTCTTAAATCCTGATTAATTCCAATCACTTGAACTCACTGCAGCTGATTCAAAGTTTAGTTTCATAGAGGCACACTGAGTTTGATTCACTTTCACTCCCTGAGCTAAATCGCACATGTGGGTCTAATCAGAACTCCATTGTGAGTGACATCACTTTCCTATACGGACTGAGTATGTGACCCAACAAGGATTTTTTTGTGAAAGTGCACAAATCTGAACCAGACTGCTCATGAAATCTTAATCAACAAAAGTATAAGAGCCTTTCTAGATTATTTTAAAATCGTTTAAAATCTAGTTTGTTTCAACGTCACTTCATTGTCATTTCTCAACACATGCTATGGAAAAAATGAAATGCACTGTAGTCATGACTGAGCCCTTTTCAGTCACACAGCAACATACAGTAACATACAGCTGCTTTTGTAAGTGTTATAATGATAAGTGAATGGTAATGAGAGAATGATAATGAGTGGCAGTTCATTAACAAGTGAATCACTCAGATTTTCATGCCCTTGCACAAAAAACACAAAGGTTATTTCAGACAGACTGTACTGTACTGTACCATTACTGTAAATTGCTTTAGATAATAGACATCTGCTAAATGATAAGTTACAGGGCAGCTAGTTTCATTGCTTATTACTCATTGGATGACAAGGCATAGAAATGCCGGCAGTGTTAGGATTCAGACTGGGTGTGTCTTTAGTTCATAGGCAGTTTGACTGCTAAAGGCCATGCATCCATTTCTGGGGGAGGAATAAGTTTTTTTGTTTCATTTCAAACATGAATGAAATGCCTTTGGTGGAAAGGAGAGTTACATTTCTGTGTCATACCTTGTCATAGTCTCCACAATGCTGTGTAGATCACTGGGACATTAAATTACTCATGTCTCCTGCTGCCATTTCTGTAGTACAGTTTGGTAAGTGCTGATGTACAGTACAGACGTTTTTAAAACGTGACTTCCTGTGATAAGCAATGGGAGGGGCATTTTCCTGCATTTTCCATTCTGTTTTCCTGGGTTCAGTGAAATACAGTAGATGAACTGAGATAAACCACAAATCTTGACCGAATGTAGGTTTCTCACAGTGGGATTGGCTACTATTGCTTAGAGATACTTTGTGCAATAGTTGTGCTGCACAACCAATGTTGCGAAAAAGCCTTGAATGACACATAATATCTGAGAACAGAAGCAATTAAAACTTGATAAATCCAAGGGTAATTAATCATCCAAGTTTTCCTGCAGATGATCGGCTGTGTGTGAACAACTCAAGACAGCTTAAACACTGTACAAACCACAAAGAAGTGTGAGAGGTGTGTCTGGCAAGGACATTTATGCGTAACCAGACTCTAAGCAACACTGTTACGCAATTTAGGCTGAGACTGTGTCCTTTACTGTGTGTGTATGTGTGTGTGTGTGTGTGTGTGTGTGTGTGTGTGGTATTTGAAGCTAAATGTCAGAGAAGACTTTCATGCTGTCTCACTTTACCTCATTGCGAGCACAAAAACCTTTGTTTACTTAAAAACTGCTTTGAGGACATTAATGTTTTACCAACACCAGAAACACTGAGGTTTGCTCTCTGATATAGCAGAATACTGGGCCCATGTGAAATGCCTCATTGTGGTGTTGCTCAAAGGCCACATGGACCTTATTTAGGGTAAAGGCTGTATTTGATGTCAATAAAATGAAGCTGTGAGGGTATACAGGCCATTCTAGTAGTGCTAGTGTATGTTTTGGTGTTTTATCAACTGACTGAATGACTAAGAAGCCATTGGTTGTAAAAGTTTGACCTGACTGAAGCACAAACTTTATATTTAAAAATTCGTTCAGCTGTTCTCAGCCTAGTTTCTGTTTATTTCATAATATATGTCCTGTCTACCCTGAATAAGGTCTGTGGGCTTGGTTTTAAAATCTAAGATGTCTGTTTAAAGTCATTGGTGTGGTGGCTGCCTGTAGTTCATACATCAGCAAACATGGCCGCACTCTCAAAACAAACTGTCACTTTAAATATACGCCTCTGTGTTTGAAACTTAAATACGAGTCTATGCCAGTGCTTCTGTTTTGATAATTAAGAACCAAACCTGTATTTAACGTTTCCATAATGCATAGGTTGATTTGAGCGCATTTTCGCTACAATTTCAAGCTTTTTTTCTATTGATTCTATGTCAAAGCATTTGTTGCGTTTTACCATGTGTGAATCTGTTGAGCAAAATTCCACAGATCTTCCTCCAAAATCAGCACAGACCATGTAAAAATCATGACCTAGCTATGATTTGTTTTGCACAGATAACCATAAATTCCTTAATTCTGACAAAATATTATGCTTGGGTCAGAACCAGGGTTTGGTTGTATGAGTTCAAACTTATAATCACTGTTTCCAGGGTGTGTTGTTTGTTTTATGTTGCCTTTTCAATGCTTTACTGTTAAAAGAATTCCCTTGGATTGAGCAGGGAATTTCTGGAGATGATGTCTGCACGTCTTCCCGATTTTCCCATATGACCTTATTGATTCACTTTCGGAGACCCCCTCAGCCGTTAAGTAAATCATGCTTCCAGCGTTCTTTGTGAGTGAGCAGCCAGGACTCATAGGCATAAGTCAGTTTCTGGTCTCTGACCTTTCCAGTGTTTGCACAGTATAAGGTATACGTAACATACTGCTGGATCAGCCTTGTTGTTTTGACATCAGAGCATGTGGGATAGACCACTTCTCAAATTTCTGGAACTACCAGCCTGTGTGGTACATTCATTATGCTGACTCTCCCTAGATAACCTGTCTCACCATGCTGAAGATAGAAGATTCGAAGACTCTGTAGGTAGAAGAGCTAACATCCATGAATAGTTACAATACCAGGGTTCATTAAAGTGAAAGTGACAGATATTTGTCAGTTATGGTTACCCATAACCAAAATGTGACCTTTGCATTTAACCCATCCTTCATGAGGAGTGAACACACACTGCATGCTGTGAACACGCGCGCGCACACACACACACACACACACGCGCACACACACACAAACACACACACACACAGATAGATCTGAGATAGATCTGGTCTGGTCTGTGTTTTGAGGGCAGAGTAATGAAGGGAATAGTGTTTGCTTGGGTTTTAATTTTAAATATTAACAGTCCCTTCTTAGAATTGACTTACTGTACCCTTGAAGCAGCCCTATTTGATTTTGTTTTTGGGGTGTGCTACAATGTTTTTTTTTATGTTAAGCAACACCTTTGTTTCCAGTATATGTCAAAAGCTTTAGTTTAAGATTCTATGAAGCCCTTTTTTAGAGTTCTTTGATTGGTCAAGCTGGACTTGTCTGTTGTGATTGGTCAACTTTTAAGAGCATGTTCCAGAAATGTCCCAGCCACTACAATAACCATGAGCTTTAGCTCTCAGATAAACAGTAACAATGGTGTCTGTTTTACTTTATGAATACAACAAGAGATCAACTAGAAACACTTACAAGCCAGATGGTGTGTGAAAGCTGTGCATGTGTAAACTTGACTCCTTGTTAAAATGTGTGTCCCAATGCCAGACCAATCGTCAGGTTACATAACAGTAGTAAAAATAGCATCACTTTCAGTTGTTGTTTTTTTTTTTGAGTTTGTGACATCACCAGTCTTATTTGTAGCCATAAATAAAGGTGAGCTATAAATAACATTTCTGTTAAACAGCAGAATGTTTCTGTTTATAGTGAACTTTAATTACTGTAACTGTTCAGAATGGTTTTGCTGAAACATTACACACTAACTAACACTGAAAATGTTAAATGCAGTAATTATGAGTTGGAAAGCATTGCCTCATTGTGTTTTGTGTAATAACTAATATTTTTATTATGATATTTAAAATATTGATGTGTGACTTAACAACACTTTGTTTACTTTTGTGTGATACACAATTTTGATAATTTGTTGGGCCGCATTGTGTGTAAATGGGTCCTTAAGCAATTTTAGTTGAAAGCCATTTGATTAACAGAAGGCATACAATTCTTAAAAGTCTGCGTAGTCATTTTTCTGCTTAACTGTTTTAACATTTCAGATGCATACAAATACAACTTTAACTAGATTTCTGTTAAGCCACAGTCTGATTACACACTTTATGATGCAATTAGTTTTGTAATAATCCCACATCTGAGTGCATGTTGTTGAAACTTCAACAGCCACGTCTATATATTTACAGAGCGATGCCTACATTAAACACAAACAAAAGCTAGGAAAAAAGTGTTTCCTGTTGCTTCTATTTTAAGTTAGGCTGTAAGCTCAACAACAATAAGTTGACTTTATCCAGAATGTCACATGCTGCCAAGACTGGCATCACTTCTAATAGACTGTGCCCACTGGATGCCCTTGGATTGCCCTCACCAATACATCGCCACCCCCCCTCAGGACTAGGCGGGAAAACTGCCTTGCACACGTGGCCTAAATTTGATAAGCTTCAGTGGACGGATGTTGATTTTATAGATAAGCAGTTGCTGTGAAACAGTTATTGTCAAGTCTACAGACATCAGTCTACATATCAGTCTATACAAACCTCTGCAGAATTATCAGACCATACCATACAGTTAAAATAGGCAGGACTTTTTTAATTCATTTCCATATGGCAGAGGCACCAATCTGTGGCCAGATTCAAATCAAGATTTGTTCCACTCAAACCAACATAATTGGTCTATTATTAGCCTAAGTGCGGTTTTCTTCATACAGGATTTGCTGACGCAGTTGGATTTAGATTTTGTAGTTGGAGCACCAAACACAAAAATGTTTGCCAGCTCACAAGTTGTTTTCATATATATATATATATATAAAGAAATAGAACTTATTGTCTAAGTGACAATTTAATTTAAATTACTATGTGCAGGGAATGCCTGCATAAAAAGTATTGGCCTGCATAAAAAGTCTGACCTGATTGCATCAAAATGAAAGAGATATTAAAGTGACTAACAGAGTTCAATATCTGTCCACTATTTATGTATTGATTGTGGATGTGTGTTTCCCATCATTTTCTCAACAAAGAGTTGCAACTTCTGATCAATCAAGGTCAATCTTTTTTCAGAATTATGGGTAATGTGGTTCTTCACAAATTCCAGCAGTAGTTGGAATGACTCACACTTGTGGGTTGTACTATACTGTACATATACTACTGCATAAACTACTGCTCAACAATGTCAGAGTCATGATAGGTCTGTATTATAAGGTGTATTTATAGACACTCTCAGTCCACTCTGTGCAAAGATGAGGCTGACACACAAATGCATATATAGTCAGCAAGTTCCGTCTGTCAGACTCACATGACTGAGCTTTGTTGTGTAGTAACCCACATTCACCCCACCCAGAAGAGTTGACCAGGCATTTTTGGCTCGGACTGGGCAAGAGGGTGGAGTAAGCAGCTTAATGGGTAGCTTTGTGGCTGTACATGAAATATGGGTCATTTGCAGCTCATACTGGACTTAATCCGGACATCTTGAATACACTTTTGCCAAAGTCACTGCATTTCTGTTCACTGGATTCACAGTTGAGTGATGTTGTGAATGAAAAATAAAAGACTGAGTTAAAGAGTGAGTTATATAATTCAGGTTAATCAGGATGAATCAATATAAATGGTTTGTGGGGATTTTAAGTGGATTATAATGATCTATGAATTTGTGAGGAAAAACTATGAATTTGTGTGGAAAAAAGGCAAGTAAATTTAGAAAGCACCATAGTAAGTAAGAGAAAATGTGATTGGTCGGCTGCCCTGCCAGCTCATTTCACACGGATCAACCCAGCTGTCGCTGTTGATGACACTGCAGGACTGGATGCCGCTCATAGTATTCGTCCTAAAATACCCCATCCCTCTGTCCCACGGACCCCAGCCAGAGTTCACTTATATCCGGATCATCCTTTGGGAATCCGCAGAATTGAAATATGCTTCCTCTGATGTACACTTATGTTTTTTCCAAAAACAATTACAACAACAACGATAAAACAAGAAAATGCTTTGTAGATATGCCAGATTTTATTGTTTTCGTTTTAGTTTTGAATTGCGTCCAATTGGGGCCTATTTCCGCCTGGTTGTTGAGTTCAGACATTAAGTACAGAGTTAATTAGTTCATTTGTCTACTACAGGAAGTCGCAGTTTGACCTGGTCATGCTTTATGTCTTTATAAAATCATGGATGACATTTTCAGAAGGTCCTGCTTCTTCTTCTGTCAGGGTTTCCACAGTGAAAGCACCATGTTTTTCAGAGGGCAGGGAATTTCTCAGCATCCACAAACAATTGGCTGCTTTTGTCACCACAAGAACCAGGCCGGATGTTTGCAGAGCATAGCTTTCATTATCACCAGCTTCAGGGTGTTTCTCCTTAGCTTTTCTTCAGGAATAATTTACTGTGAGGATTGGGTGATGTTCAAATATTTTCAGCTCCAAACAGAAAAGGATTATGTACTTTCAATGTTTAAGGTCACGGCATAAATTGGTTTGCAGAGATTAATGTATTGCAGAGTTGATGTGTAACACACCTCAATGAGTGAATAAAAGTCACAGAAAATCAATGGAACATCAAATTTCTTTTTCAATAAAGGGTTTTCCCATAATTTTCTCTTCTGTCTTTCAGAGCTCTCCTTGGCTCAGAGGAAGTTTGCTCAGTGCCTGGGTGAGTTTAAATTTGAGTACATCGGCGATGCCAAAACTGACGATGAGAAGTGCATTGGTAAGTTTTTAATCACATTGTTTTACACATTCATATAATTATTTGCATGGTTGCTAGTGTTGTGAGTAGGATTTGTGCGTATTGACTGTTGGTTAACTGTTGGTTTGTAGTGGGTGCAGGTGGCAATTGCTGTTTTGTTTATTGTGTATGTGCCTTTTTTTTAGATGAATCTCTACAAGAGTTTTCCTCCTTCCTTAGAAATCTGGAGGACCAAAGAGAGCTGATGGTGAGCACAACCAGTTGAGGCTTGCAATAAACACAGTATCTCATATCCGTCTCACATAAAATTTTGGCAAGCTTTTGAATTTTCATCTCACTGCATACAAGTGGCCAGAACAGCAAATTATACATGGTTTTAAACTTGTGAATTTTATGGTCACAGCTCCGTACAGAAGCACAAACATATACTGTATAAAACTATGCAAGTCCACTTTGCATCCACATGCCATAGTGTTGTTTGTGTCACAGTTTAGCCACAGGAAGTGAGTTACTTTGCTGTCAGTTATTTGTGTCCTCTCGCTCAGTGACTGTGCAGTCAGTGTTGACCTGAATTACACAAGACTGCTGCTTGTGTTGAGTCATATCACCTCAGTTGTGTTGTGTAGAAAAGCTCTATCAAACACTGTTCATTTCACTCCTTTTTGACTCTGAAAAATTTAGTTTTAAAGCTTTAAAGCAGTTTTAGTATCTGTGAAGCCTCTAAAATAGTAGGGAAATCCACAAATAAATTGCTTTAACACAATAAATTGTGTATGTGTATTTAACAATTTTAATTTGTCAGTTGTGGCATAGCAACTAATGGTATATTCCTTACACTTCTTCCTTACAATTTTTGCGTGTCAAATGTCATAAGAGAGTTGTTTGTTTTATTGGGAAATTAATTAATAAAGGTTATATTTGTAGCTATCTGTGTAGAAGGGCATGTGTCACATATAGGTCATGTATTTAGTATGCAGCACTGGATTGCTGAAGCTCTGCCCAGGATTCAAAGTGCAACAGCTGACAGTTGTTTTGAGCTCAGATAGGAGCCCCACCCGTTCATAACACTGCAGCAGGCCAATGACGTTCCGGCCCCTCGGCACACTGGAGGCATGCATTGAAGGGGCGGGGCCAGCAGGCCCTGACAGGGTCAGAGACAGAGTAAATGATGGTAGGCTGGAGGTTTACTTAGTAATGGATTTTATTGCCTCATAAAATACCAAAGATTATGAACATTTTTTTACTGAAATACAGGTTTTGCCTGTTTGAAAAATTTTGTGAATTTTGCTTGTGGATGATCGAAAAACAAGAACTTTTTTCACACTTTTAGCAAAACTTGGTGAAATTGATTTAAATACAGTAAAATGTGTTAAAATGAGTGCAAACAGTTTTTGGATCCCAAAAGCATTAGCAAAAGTCATTGGTAATTAAGATTACCAATTAATTAAGCCCACCGCACTTATAAATAACAATATGTTATGTATATTTTATATATGTATATTTTAGATATTACTGCTGTGAATGTTTATACATTTTTCCCAAACAAAGTCCAGTGTTAGAATAATTTGATGCATGTATATATGTGATATTATAATGGTGCAGCTTCAGTGCAGGTTTAGTCATACATAATATCAGAATGACGTGTTGTTTGGCCATGGTGATGCAACAACTTAGCAAAAACTAAACCTGTTGTTTATATTGAAATGGTATTTGTGGGAGAATTGGCTCATGAAAAAAGTCAGTGTTATCAGTGTTCATGAAATGTTATTTATAAGATGTTCACGTTGTCTTTGACAGATGAGAAACATCACAGAGACACTGATGAAGCCTTTAGAAAAGTTTCGGAAAGAACAGCTTGGCGCGGCAAAGGTACATAGATTTTGTTCTTATATACAAGTTGACTTGAAATCACTATAAATACTGAAGAAATATTGAGGTATTTCAAACTGACTCTAGTTACAAATACACAAAAAATAAGCAACTTTGTTATTAAATCTAGAAAAAATATTCTTTCATTTGACCTGTTATTTGTCACACGGTTTCCAGGCAGAGAGAAAGAGGTACGAGAAGGAAACTGAGAAGTACTACAGTTCACTGGAGAAACTTCTAAACATGTCAGCAAAGAAGAAAGAGCCACAGTTACAGGAGGTACTTCATGTTTCTCTTGGACCTACAATTGAAGAGTAACAGAATGCTGCATTTTTCTGCTGTTCCTCAGATTCTTTCAATATCTGAGATTTTGCTAGTCATGACGTGATGACATGACTAGCATTAGTTTTGAATCAGGGTCAGTTGTAAAATGATTTTTGAGCTACTTTTAAGTTTTGAGCGATGTCTGGAGAACTTACCCTTTGAAGGCGTGTCGATCATGCCTGTATGTTGTATACATTGAGTGCAAGAAGCCCTTGAGGCTGTTGACATTTTTATAGTGGGCCGATATGTTCTTGCAGACCAAATGATGTGGGTTTGAGGTCAAGGGCTGTGTGGAGTCAGAATGAAGTTCTGCTGCAGGGAGATTTCTCTTCAGAACATCTGATTCCTAGAAATGATGAAGGTCACCAGGGATGGGTCAGTTGTTCTTCAGTTTAGAAAACATCTGAGGTTCTTGAGAACTGGTTTCTATAGTGTGAATTACTGTTTAGTTTGAACAGAACCAGTAGCATCACACAAGAATAGAGACCTGTTTAAAGTTTTAAGGTTTTTAAAGCTTACCCAGCTATGTACTGATGAAATTGAAGTTGTTGCATGTTTTAAAATGTTAAATTTAGTCCATTTATTCCAGTACTGTTTTTACAGTAGGGAAAACATGGATAAGGTGGAACAGAAAATACAGACACCTTCAGTTGACTTTAGGAAAACCACATTTTTCCACATGAAAAATGTCTTTAAGCATTGATTTTCAACCCTATCCTGGAGCGCCCCCCAACTTTGCACTTTTTAGATGCCTCCCATATTAGACACACCCACTTCTTGCAGAGCTTGCAGTCTGAACTAATAAACTGATGTGTTGAATGAGGTGAGTTATATAAGGGAGACATACTCTGGGTCCAAAACATCTACTTCTCCACTATATAGTAAGCGAAAATCAGTATGTGACAAATACACAGATAGTGTACAACTTTATTGAAATTTTTAGGTATTAAGTCCATGTCATGTAGGGTTTAAGAAATGTATTCCTGGTGGTTAAATTGTACTTGTTAAACCAGAGTAAATTATTCTTTATGCAGTTAGTAATTTATTGGTGAACAAACTTATAATTTAAGTATGACACTGAAAGCATGGCTGTAGTATGTCTGAATTTTATGCTTACTGCACCGATGCTTACTACATAGACTTAAAGTATATACTTCATCTAATTTAGTTTATATTGGCCCATCTATTTTTGTCACTATTTCCTCCTCCAGCCTAGTATCATATTCTTCCATAAAACATAAATAGATTCCAAAAAATGATAAATAAAGTATCATTTTTCAGTCCAGCAGCCCACAGTGAGCAATATACAAAGAATTATAAACCATGCAATTGCCCTGTGTGAGAAATGTACTGATGTAGTCATTAAGTTACTGACTGATAATTATTTCCTTCAGTTAAATAGACATGGTTCTATTCAATTAAAAACGTATCTGAGAACGTGGTTTTTAAAAGAACCATTCACTTTTGTTGTGTGGAAAAGCTGTGTAAGGATATTCCACTAAAGAGCTCTTTTAGTTTTATGTAATGAAAGAAAATGTTTCTCTTTTGGAGGAGTTGGGGAGTGACAATGGCAACATTTAAATTTTTGGTGAAGTCATTTTCAGTGGTAATGCTGTCACTACCGTTCCTGTTGTTTGTTTGTAACTTGTCTTGCCTTCTAACTAAACTGTCATGGTGTTTCTATTCTTGCATTTCAGTGCTGGTTGTGTCCTGCATATAATTATGGAAGTGACACAAAATCTTGAATCTAGCGTGTGTCTTTCAGGCAGATGTGTCAGTGGAGGTGATGAAGCATCACTTCCAGGAGTCGTCTCTAGAGTACGTCTGCAAGCTGCAGGAGATACAAGAGAGGAAGAAGTTTGAGTGCGTTGAGCCTGTGAGTCTGAGATCCTTCAGCTTGAGTCTTTTGAATTTTAAATGCCATAGATTCACATTTGAACACATGAAACATGTTTTTCTTTGAAGGGTAAAATTCTCACACGTTTTTTCTTTCGTTCTCTCTGGTACAGATGCTGGCTTTTTTTCAGACTGTATTTACTTTCTATCATCAGGGATTTGAGTTGGCCAAAGATTTTGACCATTACAAAAAGGCCCTACAAATCAATATCCAAAATGTAAGTAAATGGTCTCATAATAGTTTTAATATATAACCCTTGTTAAGTCGAAAGGGATTATACATTTAAACTTTATATTCCATATAACTGATATCAATAAGATCAACACTGATCTAACAGACTTTTGGTATGGTTTATTATAAATGATAAACATGAGGCTGACAAAAGACTTTAAGACATAAATGACAAAAGACTTTAAATGACTGTTAATTGTTTATGGGCTTTACGGATGAGTTAAGTAAGTTATTAATATACTTTGATGATTGTGCATTACCAGTCATTTATAAAAAAACATTGCATTGAGGGAAATCCTTGAAAATGACAAATAAGTGCTATAAAAGTGCTTAATTCATTCATTCATTCATTCATTTGTGATTTGTATCAACCCTAAATTAAATATCTGTGGGCCAAATACACTAAACAACATATAAGCATAAAAGTTTATACTAAGTGAAGTGATTTGAGGTAATTTTGCCTTCACTCATTTTCCTGTGGCTACACTTGTGCTTGGCTGTAGGTTAATGTGGAGCGTATGTTACAGAGACAGGATACAGCAGGTTTCTAAGAAGGCCAGAGGAAAATGAGAGAAGTCTTTGTTTGCATTGACCTTCCATTGTGTTTTAGTTGTAAACCAGAAGTTTAAGGACTGACTTCCTCCCTGTATCTTTAGTTGGACCACAACATTGCCTGCACTGTTTTTTTTCAATTAGATAAGATTGTTAGAGGACATATAGCTTGAAAAAATAGATTCTTGGTTACAATGTTTAAACTCATTAACTGCAAATATGGGTTATAATAGTGGGGAAATTACCCATATAAAGTTTCAAATAACTTGTCAAATCTTTTTTTTTCAGTCATAAGAGCACCAAGGATTTTTCCAAAGTTAAATTATTGTTTGTTTTTATGATGTTGTCTTTGTTTTCAGACACGGAATCGTTTTGAAGGCACACGCTCTGAGGTGAACGAGTTACTGAAGAGAATCAAAGAGTCCCCACAGGAATACAGACAGACCAGCCCCATTAGCTGCGAGGGCTATCTGTACATACAGGAAAAACGTATGCTTGATGTCACTGCTATGATTACACTGTTATTTTATTGTCTGTCGTGTATCGTCTTATTTTATTAGTATTGCTGAAATTGTTGTGGTGTTTTCTGCAGGACCTCCTCCTTTCGGATCCAGCTGGGTGAAGCGATATTGCACATTCGTCAAGGAACAGAAAATTCTACACATGATCACGTTCGACCAGAGATCAGGAGGAAAGCTTGTGAGTTATGATCACAAGACATTTATGCATCTTGATTAAAATTATATGTAGTTTAGCTTTAAATCTTTGATCACAGATTAAATGCAGCACAGAGAGTTGATGGCATATTATGACTGGACCAAAGATTAACTGTAACTAATCTGCCGTTCGTGAAACATCATCTGTGTCCTTTCAGGGTGAGACAGACTCAGTTACGCTGAAGTCTTGTGTACGTAAAACAACAGACATGCTCGACAGGAGGTTTTGCCTTGACATAGAGATCACAGATCGGTACGTTGAATCATAATTACCTTACACACCTCCTTTTATGATACAAATACATTTGTATTTATTTCATTTCTGTTTATATTCTATTTCCTGTTTCTTGGCTTCGTGTTCTTGGCTTCTATTGTATCTGAAGTCAGATTTTGAAAGTTTTTAATGTAAGCTTGATGTAGAATTGACAGTTTGTGAAGTGATCACCTGTCTGGATATAGCTGATAAATACAACCACATTGCTGTTTCAAAGTTAAAGAGTCTGTAGCTGTTTGTAATTTCTTGTTGAATAAAATGTAAATCAGAGACATTATTTTAATGGCAAATAGAAACTTATTAGCTTATTAGAAAGTGGTTGAAATATTATAGGATATAGTTAATAGTATATAATATAGTATAATTAAGCACCACTACATACATATTTTTGTAAGATATACTATAATTTTCTGTTGCAAATTTAAAAAACTTTGATTAAACGTTTTCATTTCACAATTTATAACCACAATAACTAAAAATAAAAGGAAAAACAATAACTTACAACACGGTAGACCGCTTTCTGAAGAGCTAGATTCCCACGAGAGTGTAAGACATTCACAGACGTTGACTCTCATACGTCAGAGGATTAGGCGATCTAAATATTGTCATCACCCAGGATACACTCAGGGCTGTTATTAATCACAGCCGTGTGCTAAAGCCAGCACAGTTTCTCTCTATGAGAAACGTCAATCATGTGGGTCATCAGGAACTGGTTAGTAAATGTTAGCCTGTCCAATGATTGATTTGAATGTTCCAGATCCAACATCAGAATGTTCCAGATCCAATTGAATTAAACTCCCATTTGCAAGCAATTTTGCGTAATTTGATCAGTTTTGATTAAAATAGGATTTTCAGTGAGACGACATACCAGAGTGGAGTTTGCTATTGGGAGGGTGTAGTGCTAGCGCCCCCAAAGTCATGGGTTTGAATCCTTTGTAGTGCACATATAAAATGTGAAGCCTGAGTTTTTATTAAAAATAAAACACTTAAGGCCAAGATAAAAAACAAAGAGATGATTTAAAAATCAATGATTAGTAAAAAATGGTTTAAAAATAAAAAAAGCTAAATGTATATAGCATCAAGTCTTTGTGTGGTTGTTCCTCCAGGCCCGGCACAGTGCTGACCGTTCAGGCGCTCTCAGAAGATGACCACAGGTTCTGGATACATGCGATGGGAGGAAAGGAGCCAGTATGTACCTCTGAAATACAATTAATAGTTAATTATTTCCTCAGAAGCTTGTAAATATAAGATTAAGTTTAGTTTAACTGAACAGTACTTATAATCTTGTTTAGTACATTAATACTGTTGTGTGTATTACATTGCTTCAAGCCGTACTGGTTTTTGTTGTCTGGTGTTTGTCTCTGACACACAGATGCAGTTTCTCAGCCGGACACATTCAAGAGAGAGAGGCAGTGAGTAAACTCACATTAATGACAGGCCTACCAAATAAAGCTTATTAGCACTGTTAATGAAAAACATGGGTTCAGAGTGAATGATATTGTTTGGTTTCTGTTTTTCTGTAGTTGATGCCCAGCTGGATGACGTGGGAATAAGTTTTGTGAAAAATTCAATTAATGCTATTGAATTCAGAGGTATGTGCCCATAATATTAATAGTATAAATTATGGCTGTTCATTAATCTTGACTACAGGCTTATTTGAGATTCATTTATTTAATCAACATTATTGTGTCATATTATTGTATTATTGCTTTGTATTATTTTTATGCAAAATAAATGCACAAAGTAACAAAATAAACAAAGTGATCAAAATCTTACATGCACCTCTTCCTCTCAACTGTTTCAATAGCACAGTTACACCATCTAAACACTAGGGGGCAGACAGATCTAACGGTTTCAATCCTGTCCAATATCTTGCGCTTAGTTCAGGATAAAATAGAGGCTTGATACATTAGTATTTAGTTTTCTGATCAGATTTGAGAGCCATGTATAATAGAAACATTCTGCTTTTAAATTCAATAGGAACAATGTGTCTGAAGATTCTTGATTCTTGTTTTTGCATTGCAGGTATTAATGATCAGGGTCTCTACAGAGTGGGAGGGGTCAGTTCAAAAGTGCAGAAGCTTCTCTGTTTGATGATTGGTAAGTTGCATTCATTTATTGTTCGACCTGTAGTTGTTACTGGCTGTTACAGGTGGTATGAAACAGGCTTGGGTGTGTTCAGTTGAAGCCCTGTAATTGTAGCTAAAGTCAGCGAGTGTCCTGCTGAGTCTCATTGGCATTCAGACATTCATCTAGTCTGGTGTATGTCTGTACGTCCCTCTGTCCTGTCCTTGTAGGTGACGCATGGCTCCATTACTGCAGGCAGGCAATCAGATTTCCGGCTGCCTTCTCTGTGATGCTCTCAGACACTTTCCCATGATCCTGTTTGCCTTTCGCCTTTCGCCTCTCCCCAAAACCCAAACTCAAGTCTGGTAGCCATAACTCACTCTGTCACCATTTCTGCTGTTCTCCTGCCTCTCTCTCTCTCTCTCTCTTTCTTTCTTCCTTCCTTACTTTTCTTTCTCTCTCTTTCTCTCAGAACCTCTCCTCTCTGTCTCTCTCTCTCTCTCTTTCTTTCTGTCTTTCTTTCTTCCTTTTCTCTCTTTCTCTCAGAACCTCTCCTCTCTCTCTTTCTCTCTCTCTCTCTCTCTCTCTCTCTCTGACTATCATCCTCTCCTGGAGTTATAGCATGAGCTGGTGTCCCTCTGCTCTGAATGTTAAGTGCTGCGTGGAGTCGGCAGGCTGCCGGAGCCCCTGCTGCTACATGAACTCAGCCACTCCAGAGTCTAATAGCCATTAGCTCTGTGTGGATCCTCTGTCCTCATGTGAGAACAGCCTGAGCTCCTGCACTCGACTCATTCACTTAAAACCTGTAAAATATCCAGAGTACAACAAATCCTCCCCTGTCATGTTAAAATTCAGAGCACTGTCATTTGCAGGAACTACAAGTGGTTTCACACATTAATGAGCCCAGTTTTTAAACATATCCAGACATTGTCCTTATTTGATGTACAATTAGTCTTTAAAGGTGAAACTATCAGAATGTGTTTGAATAAGGATATATGGAATATAACTCCAGAAAGGAATTTAGAGATGCAAAATGTCTGAGATGCTCAATGTACCAGTTGCTATATTCTGTAGTGTTATGACATCTTTATCAATGTACTATTTTCTCACAGACTCATACAAATGTAATGTATTTCAATCATTAATTATTAAGTCATTACATGATCCACTAAAGGTATGTGGTGGCCTATAGTCAGTAGATGTTTAGACCTCAGCCAATCACGAAACACGGGTAAGGAACAACACAATCCTTCTGGTGGAACAACACGCCCCCTTAAGGTAGAGCCAGGTTGTTTTTACAAACAGTAACTAACAATTAGAGCAACTGTAAAGGTGACAAAGACAAGATTGTGTTACAACAATAGAATTTACACTTTCCCTTCCCAATTTACACTAAAATTTCCAAATGGAAAGATTTCTGATTTTTGGACAAATTATAAAAAACAATACAGCATTTTTGCAGGAAGCAGAATTATGTTTATACCATCAGCACTGAGGCTGTACACAGTACTGTGTTCAGTTTCTCACTGGGGGAGTAGATAGTGGTTTCACATCATGACATGACATGTTGGTCAGTTAGTTTGGAACAGGTTAGATCAGGCTGAATGGAGGTCCGAATACCTCTAAAAAAAAACAAAAAGTCAAAGAACGTTTCCTCAACCTGTACAAAAAAGTTTGAACCCATCTTTCAATTTTGATTATGAATTGTTGCACATAAGTGACCCTTGACATTTTTTGATTGTCCGCGGCATTATATAAAAATCACTCAGACATTACCATGGTAACCGCTAGCCAGACAGAAAGGTAATTGTCTGCGAATGCTGTGGCTGAATTTTTCAGCTGAAGGTTACACACTCAGTGTGTGTTACATACCTATACACACATATGGCCATTGTCCAGCCGAAACATATTTACCCATATAAACCCCTAGATGAGCTCTTACTGCAGAAAGGTGAGGAACAGAAATCAAATAAGCTAAATAAATCTATTCTTAAGATATCTACTCCCCTTATAGTCCAAACCCTGACCTCTACTTTCTGTCTCTCTCTTTCTCTGCCTCGCTCCGTCATTTATAATCCTAATTTATCCAGCACATATTTGGACTTCATATTCTTTGTTGGTGTGATCCTTAGATGAGAAGAGCTGTGACATAGATTTAGCAGCCAGTGAAGACTGGGATGTGAAAACCATCACCAGTGCTTTAAAACTTTACCTGAGGTAAGTTTCCACTGTTGTGTGCAGATGATAAACAGCTCAATTTGTATGCATGTTTAAATACCTCACCTTTCACTAAATGTATCGGTTGTCCAGAATACTTTGTGACCTTTCACAAACCTATGTTGCTTATTTTAGAAGGAACTTCGGTTCGTATTTTCATTTTCAAACAGCCTCCAGGCTAAACTCATTAACCTTTGTCAAATTAACTTTCACTCAGAACTACAGAACTAAAGTTAAGTAGTCACCTTTGACTGCTAGGCAACCAAAAATCAGGTATGAGCTCACAGAACGAATCTTGTGGACCCCTTCAGTCATAAATCAAACAGAATTTAATACTGTATACTAGTGTCTATGATAATTGTGTATGTGTAATATGTCAGTTTTTTTAATTGATTTGACAGATTCACTGCTGAGCTCATTTTGCACCGTTTTAATCAACATTTCATTAACATTGCATATATTAATTTCTGTAATTGATGTGTCACAATAGAACAGCACAGGGTAGATTTTGACCAGATGGCAACATACTGTAGTGTGTGTGTGTGTGTGTGTGTGTGTGTGTGTGTGCGCGTGTGTGTGTGTTTGAGGTTACGGGGCTGGGACGTCTGCCAGAATACGAGCACAAGTACCTTCAAATGAACTTGGTTATCACTTTGTGTGTGTGTGTTCGTCTCATTCCTTGCGATCAGCCACATTAATCATACCGTTGTGTCCAATAATGCCTAATACAGCCAATAAATCTCTTCCTCTCTCTGAAGGAGCCTTCCAGAGCCTCTAATGACATATGAGCTGTATAAGGAGTTCATCGTCCCTGCAAGTAAGATCTTTGTCCTTGCTCAGACAATAATCAAGCAAATCTTCAATCGATTACTTAACAAACTCTATAAATTAAAAATATGTGCATGGCATTATGGGAAAAGGTTTATGAAACACTGAAGGGTGTTGAATGCTTGATTACAAAACATCAGTTCAAAGGCTTTGAAAATATGACAACAACAGCAGAAGTTGTAGTTGTGTGTCTGTGGGGTTTGGGAGGTGCTGTAAATGTATGTTAACACTTAATGTACGAACTTCATGTACTTCATTACTTGCACACTTTGGGGACTTGGACACATTTTTTTAACAGAAATGTAGAAGAATAGATGAAATGTTGTCAAGTATGTCATAATGATAAGATAATGATAGATGATGCACAGATCAGGCACAGATGGGACAGATTAGTTACAGAATCAATTAAAAATCCAAAGCACTGCTGTTGTTGCACGTAAAGCGTTGATAAGGGTACGTGTCAATGCTGCATGTTACATAATGTCATGAATAAACCTTTTCTGTCTGTTCAGAGAGCGGCAGTCCAGAATCCAGAGTTCAGGCCATTCACTGTCTGGTTCATAAACTTCCAGAGAGGAACAGATTAGTGCTCAATCTGGTGACCAAACATCTCGCCAAGTGAGTGAATCTCACCATCTTCTCCGTGTTCATCTGTTATTGTCTGTATACACACGTCTGACTTGATCCACTGTATTCCCTGTGTGTTTATCTTTCTTTTATTCCTTCATTTTTTCTCTCTTTTAAAGTTCAGTAGCCTCTTTATGTCATTAGCTCCAACTTTCCATCTCTCTCTTCAGTGCTTAGCATCACTACACAAACACGCACCCTTCACACGGGAAGCCTGGTTTTCCGTAGGCTACCTCTGTTGCCGAGCAACAGAGCAAACAGGCAGACGGCTCTCTTCTCTCCGGAGCGTTAGAGATAATAACTCCACACGGAGTTTCATACCCTTCACCCTCTGGAAGAAGAAAGTACAACGCAAACAAACAAAATGTTGTCTAGATCAAACCTTCTTTTTTCTGGAGCAAATACATTGTGCTATCCAATAGCTGCTCGCTTAGAGACTTATGTAAGTGCTCTAGATCAGATAGGAGATATTTTTACATAGCGTTAGCTATCATTACAAGGCTTTACTTCAGGCCTCAAATTTTTATATAATGCGAATGTAAGCAAATTGAAGATAAGCGCATAATCTCTCTAACCTTCAGCAATCAGCGGCTGGGAACCCACATCTCCTCAAAATATAGAGTGGGATTTGCTGGCAGTAAAGGACAGATGATTGGAAAATAAATTCAGGTTATCCACCACTAAATTCCTCATCCACCCACTCCAAAATGCTAAGTGCTAAACGCTAAATGCTTTAGGAATTGGTAGAGCATTGCGTTAGCAACGCAAAGGTTTTGGGTTCGATCCCAGGGAATACAAGTACTGATTAGAAAAAAAAGGTATACATTGAATTCACTGTAAGTTGCTGGATAAAAGCATCTGCCAAATGAATAAATGTAAATGTGATCGAGAGGAAAAAGCCAAATTTTGCCCTTCTATGGGATTAGAGAGGTGATTATTTTGTGTTACTTTGGCATATTTAGTTTTCAAAGTGCTTATTTAAGACATTGTGAACTCCACAAGACCGCACTAGCTAGGGTCCCTAGAGGAACAACTGCAGACAAGCTGCAGGCATCTTTCTTCCTGACCCGTCTCAGGGATGGAATGACTTTTGACCTTACGAAGTGTAAAAAGTTACTTTCTTAAATTCTTTTTTTTAAATGGATCTATGTGGAAGTACAAACAGAAAATGGTTAACTATTCTCTAGCTGTGAGGCCTTTAGCAAAACAAAATAGATAAACATTACAGTTCATGTTAATCATGTGGGTATTAATTGCAACCCCACAACAAAGAAGTAGTGCTTAAAATTAATTTTATCCAAAGCGACTGATCTGATCTTTAAGTCTTTAAGTCATAATGCATAACGTAATTGTGTGTGTGTGTGTGTGTGTGTGTAGTGTTGCTGCCCACAGTAAACAGAACCTGATGACAGTGGCAAATCTGGGTGTGGTGTTTGGCCCTACACTCATGAGGCCGCAGGAAGAAACCGTGGCAGCCATCATGGACCTCAAGTTCCAGAACATTGTGGTGGAGATTCTCATAGAACAGCATGAAAAGGTGAAACTTCTCACACTGATGGACAGAAAGACCATATCTCAAAACAAAGCTGTTTACATTTTACATTATGGTACTCTAAAGAGCAGCCTATATTATTTAGACACAGCTAGCATCTTAATCCTTAGTCTTCTGAAAGTAATTGTACAAGTTGAAACTTTTCAACAAGCTCCTGCCATACTGAGGTAGCTGTACTTCACTTTACAGCCAGGAGGGGGAGCTATGTGTTTTTGTTCAGTTAGATTATATGACGTCTTAAATTCTATTGGTCCTAATACTCATTTGACTAAAATACAGGTTAAAACACAGATTTAATCAGATTTTTATGTCAGTAATCCAGTTAATCCTGAAATGGGGTTCACTGCGTGGGTCAAAATGAGAAGGACTGAGACTATTTCATAATCTCTTGAATTATTTTATGTGCATTTAACACAGATAGATTTGTGTGTTCATAATTTTAAAGTTTGTACTTCAGTATTTTAAATAAAAATTCAGATTTATAAATACCTTTTATTGATTTGGATTTTAATTTTGTTGCAAAAGCCATATGCAGAGAATTTATTTGCATAATGAAAAGCAAATAGATTTCAGCATCAGTGTATTAAACTACCTCATGTGTCCAAAAGAGTTATGCAAATATCTCTCAAACATTTAATCTATCTCAGCCTAATTTTTACAGCCCCACTAGCAGCCGGTTTTGAACTGCAATAATCAAAACGTTTTTGTTCTCGCCACCCTGAAAAGCAATTCTGAAGCTGCAAGGGGAGATTAATGTATAATATTCCGTGTTCCTACACAAAATGATATTGCATATGACCTTAATGTTATTTGGAGGCAAGTTGAAATAAGTGAGCGATGTGTTGAGATTCAACGGAAGGAATGACTCTGCAGAGAGACCGACTGATTAGCTTCTCTCCAGACTGCTGATACCCCCAGATGCACTCAACAGACAGTGTTTTGCATTCAGGTCCATCTGTAGAGAGCGAGAGAGATAGAGAGTGAGACAGACAGAGAGAGGGAGAGAGAGAGAGAAGTTGGAAAAGTTGTGAGACAAAGACGAAACGTGGGGGGAGAAAGTGTGTCGACCGAGGGCAAAGCGAGAGAGGGGTGAGAGGGTAATGGGAGAGAGAGGCAGAGCGTGGATGAGGGAAACAAGAAATAAAGTCGGAGAGAGAGAGTGTGCGAGAGAGGGCTTTGCTACCGTCTGCAGAAATTCACAGAGGTATCAGATTTCTATCCTTTCTACCAGCTCTCTCGTTCTTTTGTTCATCCCTGTTGAGACTTTCACACTTCTGTTAACCTCTGTGGCTCACTCAGATCGTCTGCGGCTCAATGTAAACACTTCGTGACTCAAATTAAGACCAAGCTATAATGAAAACGTACTTCCTGTGACGGGATTGGCACTCATGCCATTTTGATTCTCTCAGAATTAACTGGGCAACATGCCTGTGAGTCTCTTTCATTTCTTGTTTTAACTCTTGTGAGAACATTATTAATCTCTGGCTTATTTATATGCTGGTAATAGCCAGTGGGTGGAAGTTAATAAACGCTTGTTTTTGAGATTCAGGTCTCGAGAACTTACAGAGTTTTTTCCTAGCCACACCACACATACACACTCGCATACATAATCATTGTTAGTTCTCCACTGGCATTGTCTCTAAACAAACTGTTATTTTTCACACACACACACAGGCTAGCCAGTAAATCCCAATAACTTTTTCTGCTTTTAGATATTCGGGGATGCTCCAAGCATCTCTCCAACCTTAGCAACTACAGCTCCCTCTGCGCCAACCAGACAATCCAAGAAGCTCAACCGACAGAATCGCCCGCTGGCTGTGTACAACCCACAGGTGCTGGATATACAAACAGGTACGAAGGACTAATCGGCTTTAAGCACAGCTTTAAGGTCAAAGAAACACAAGAAACTGTTGTTGTCCTCTGCGTTAACTGTTGAATTTAAAGTTATATAATAACCCACATATATATTTTTTATACGCAAAGGCAAACAGATCGCTAACTCAGCCTTTCTTAACAAAACAAATTTATCTTAAAATTATATGTGGTCAATAACAGAGAGTTCATTTTTTTGTTTTACTTTTTAGTTCCAGGAAGAATATTATAGTACTATAGTACAAAAAACTATAGTACAAAAAACTATAGTACAAAAATTAATTTGGTAAAACATAAATTAAGTTTATTTAAATTTTGCTAAATTAATTAACATTTAACTAATAAGTTAAGAATAAGTTTAAATAAATTAGAGTAAGCAATTGTAGAGAATTGGCTTTTTTTGCTAAATCACAATACAATGAGACTGCCAAAGTTTTCAAGTAATATGACAGAAAAGTTTAAAAATCAAGTGAAGTACACACGTCTCAGGCTATTTATAATAATGGATTTGGATTGGTCATCAGTATTGATGCCAGGTGATCCAGTCATTTCCTTGGTACACCACTAATATCTATTATAATGGCCCTCTGATGTTTCACAAAGTAGGGATAGATTTTTGTATTACACATTTATCATGAAACGGCCAAAAAGGACCTTGGGGTTTACAGGCTCCAAACAGAACATGTATAAAATATTACTTTTTCTTCTTGGAGTCTTGAAGAGTCTTGGAGGCAGTTCTCAGTGGTGAGTGTTCAGTTACCGATAAAACTGGCGGTAATAAGGTTTTTTTTTCAGTGATCCACATAGTTCTTATGTGTTATCTGACCATGTGTCTCCGCAAGGGTTCACGTCAGTCAGTTTCAGACCGTTGCACGCTGAGCAATCAGATGTGATGCTCTTTTGAAACATGTTGATTACCCATTGTCACTCTGGACCAAAGGATGTACTTTACAGTCCATATTTAGGCCGATAACTGATGCCTTAGTGACCCTGGGCTGTTTAGAATGCTCCTCCATTGTTAGGTTCTGTTTTTGGGTTGATACACCACCAGCAGGAATGGTTTCAAACAGGGATCAATACAGGATTAGCCTGACAAAGTTTTGAGCTAAGTAGTTTTATTTTAAGTGAAGAACAAAGCAGGCCGTTTCCACAATACCACTTTCCAGTTACTTGCCCTTTTATGCCATGTCTCTGCAGGTGCTCTGTGACGCGATTGGCTCGTCTACCAAGGTGCATTCATATACTTTTCAGGCAGTGTTGGGTTTAAGAACTCTGCACTTTTCAGGGCAAGAACGGCCATACTTTCCAAGCTAAAGATAGTAAACACTTGTTGTTTGTTAAATATCCTTGTGTGTGTATTGTGGTGTTACTGTAGAAAAGGAATGTGCTAGCAGCCAATGCAAACACGCTATGGTGGGAAATTTTAAAGCTGTGTATGGATGCAGTCTATTAGAATCCATGGAAAAGCCGAACCACACCATCAGCGCCTTCAGGGTTGATGAATCCTGTGTGCACAGCTGCCTCTAGATACATAGAAAAGAGCATTTTTACCTCAGGAGGGAACTCCCACTAAAGACATTTGTAGTTTTTGACTTTTTATGAACATCTGGAAAGATGCCTGTTCTTTTAACAGCATGGAATTATAATACATTTACCAAATAAATATCCATACAGAAGATTATCAAAGTTATTTAGTTAAATACTTTATCAAGCAACTTGCATTTAGAAATATTTTATGATAAACTTAAAACACATAAAACAAAGATTTTATTTAATTAATATTTAATCACATGACCAGCCAAAGACGAATAACCAATTGGTTATTTTTTAAGTGTATTTATAATCACTAAAGTGTTTATACTCTTTAGCTTTTGACAACTGAATGCATCTTCAATGGGGTCAGATCATAACATACTTTAACTATAGCTCGTAAAGACCATCTACTGAAACCAAGATGCAGAAATGGGTCATTTGGGGTGTCGTAAATACTTTAGCACATGACGCCCCACTGTTACACATCATCAGCACCTGTTCTGTTGGCCTACTTGATTGTGTTGAAGTAATACTGCAAATAGGATAGATGTCATTTTTCCGAAACACCAGATGTTATTTCTGTTGGTGCATTATTAGTCATAAGAGTGATATATCGGGGGAGTCCGCAAATGTTGTGATTTCTGAGATTGAGACATTACATGTGCATATCTTTAGTCTTTCTAAAGAATGTTTTCAAAGTTATTTTTTAAAACAATCCCTGATAGTTTTAGTATGACTTTTACAGCATCGTGCAGCCATTGCTCATCACATTTGAGTGTAGATAATTTTGTGTATGCTAACAAAAGGGTCTGTCCTGAAATGTGATGCAAAGTGATGCAGGCTTTATATAATAGCTGTTACTCATTTTACATCTAAAAACCCAGTTTATATAAATGGATAAACTGTTACCCTCTTTGATGGATAACATTTTTGATGCATAACTGAACTTCAGTGAGTGTTGATACAATGGCTATAGCTTATGAAACTGGGAATGACGGCTCTTGCTTTTTTCTTAAAATACAATGAGGGATTATTTCTGTTTGTCTGACAGTCTAACACAAAGCTTTTGTTTAAAGGCATAAGGACAGTCATACCGGTGGGACTAATTAAACCAGTTTCAATAATAATTTGTCAAACATAACAGTATATTATTTATACAAAGGCATGTCTTATTAATACACCTCTTACACCCCAGACAACAGCTAAAACAAAGACTTAATAAAAATTAAAATGTTGAGAAACATGAATGACTTGATCCTTAAGCCTTGGCACAGAAAATGCTTCATTTTGTGTCTGTTTTATGTTGCATTTTTCCAATATTTTTTCACAAACAATATTTTTGTCATAGCATTTTAGTCATAAACAGTCAAAAGAAAATTCATTATCTTTGCCTTAAGATTTTTGCATCTTGAAATATGATTTAAATCTAAGAAATCACAGTTGATTTTTATACCAGTTTATTGAATGACAATTTTAAAATGAAACTTGTCAAAAAAGTGTAAGTACAGGTTGGCACAGTATAGTTTAGCATAGCATACTACAGAACACTACAGTATAGTATTGTATGTTTAAATATTTTATATACATTTATTTATTTATTTTATAAGTCTGTGATGTAATTTTTGCATTATAAAGAGTGTTGAGTTTTCATCACTTTCAGCAAATGCTGCCTAAACAATTATTCACATAGACTAAAGTTAGTAATTACTGTTGTAAAGACCTGATCAGAGCTTTGCTTTTCTCCCTCTCTCTTCGCTGCTCATTCTTTTTTCCGCCTTCTGCCTGGCTCCAGCAGTCTCTCCATCTTCTGAGAGTGCAGTTGCGGTTAATGATGAGACATCAGTGGGCAGCAATGAGTCGGTCTCCTCCCAGTCCTCTAACGCCTCTGGAACGCCTCCTGAGAAATCCAAGAACTCTCACAGCTGCATTAGCATGACCCTGCCAGAGAGCTCTGGGTATGTCGCACTCAACCTTTTATAAAAATTACAGATGCTGAACGTGCTGCAAAATGAGTAATAATGAGCAAATTTTGAGCAAATTGTCTGAAGCACAAATAAATGACCATTCTTATTGGTTGCTAATATAAATGAAGGATCTAGAAATGTACTTTTATGGAAGCCATAAAAATGTTTAGAGCATTGGCATTATTAAATAATGTTTAATAAACTAAATTTTGTGAAAACAATTTTCACTAGTTTTGCCTGTAGCTCATAATTTGCCAGAGCACATTTCGACTCATTTTGCCAGAACTGGTTACACATGTAAATATAAAACAGACCTAGATGGTATTGAAATTGTGGTGACGAAAAGTGTTAAAACTAAATTTATACTAAATTCTTATATTTTAGCTTTTAAGCTACTCAGCTGGATGTAGACAAACTGCTGTTGCTTTTCTTTTTCAAAAAACTTTTGAGTACATAAATTCCTCCAAAGATGAGTTGGAAGAAGTCGTCACTCTGTTGAGACAGCCGTCGTCTTTTGAAGATTTTTTCATACTTCTGTAGGAGTCTATTGTCATCTGTCATTTTAAATGGGAGCCCTTTAAATGTTAATGCATTCTGATTGGCTGCTGGTGTCTTACGATTTGTCATCTAAAAAGTACTCTAAAAGTTATTCCTGTAAAAAGGGATAGATGTCATTTTTTTCTAAGCACCAGATGTTATTTATGTTGGTGCATTATTAGTCATAAGAGTGATATTTTGGGAGTCCGTGAATGTTGTCATTGTTATATTCATTATTTTTACACCCCCAACAATTTGTGACAAAAGTTGACAGCCGGATATTAATAAGAATATTTGATGTTTTATATGTATTAGTGTGCATTTTGTAAAACTGTATGTTTAACCAGCATCCACACAGCAAAATCAGTGCAGATTTTTATTACACCGTATACCCCATCCGTCCATTCAGCTAGAAGATCCAGTGTGTGCTGTATTTTGTTTGACTCTCAGTCCAAGAACTAAGTTGAGTTGACAAGCACAAGCCTGAGCCCAGCGTTATTTTGCCAGAGGTTTCGCCTGTGGTACCTCAGCTCTTTCTCTCTTCTTTATGTGCTGTTTTTTTCTCCTGAGTCTCGTGTTGAATGCTGATTGGAGGATCTAACAGGGTCCGGATGTGCTTTCCGATTTCCCTGCCACATTCCAGGAGTTACCTGGAAATGAACTTCACATCTGTTAACTGTTTCCATCACTCTGCTCTTCTTGGGTCATGGAATATCTGTAAATGATTTTACTTTATTGCTATGGTTACGGCCTCATTTACTAAAACCGTGACCTCCATCGGTTCCTTGACCCCCTTCTCTCACTCAGTCATGTCCTCACATTCCCCTCGTACAGTAGAGCTGCTCTCTGGACCGTTGGCGCTCTCGTTTTTCTCTTTTTGGCCTGCGGTCCTGTGTGCAGACGGAGCTGGTCTTATGTAACCCTCTGCTTCTCTCCCTGCCGATTCTCACTCTCTGCCATCAGAGGAAGCGGCTCCCAGCGCGCCTGTAAATCCTGCCTGCTGTTTGTCCGAGGGACAGGTGGCCACGGCCGCGCTCCGTAAACACTATTGACACGGAGAGATGTTCAGCATTTTTGGTGAGGAACAGAATCTGTTCCTCATCATTTATCAGGCAGCTGTTGGCCCTTAACTTTGACGGAGTACAGGAAAGATCATACGTATAGTTTATAAGAGTACAGTTAATGTAAAAAAGGGTTCATGACACTTTATGACTGAATTTTCAAATGGTGAGGCAAGATGCTACCTGTAACTTATGAGACTATAATTGTATTCTATAATGCTATAATTGTGTTCTTTTGGCTTCCAAAATTGGGGTCAATTCAACAGGATTTTTTAATGACCCAATTCTCTAACATTCTTTGTTTGGTCCATCAATGCAGTGTTTAATATTTTGAAAGTTTATTTACATAAAATGGATATATTTTGTGAAGTTCCTGTGCTGTATACACTAAATTGGATGTGGTATATTCCTTTAAATTTATATAAGATTGCTTATAATAAAAAAATCTAGTTAACTCTGTATATAGTTATCTCTATCTCTAGGTATGTATGTATGTATGTGTGTAAACTTTTGTTAGGTGATTCATTGACATTTGACCTTTTGTTCCTTTTCTGCAAAACTGTAAGGTGTGTGTGTGTGTGTGTGTGTGTGTGCGTCTGTGTGTGTGCGTATTAAGTGCTGTTGCAAGCAGTGTGTGTGTTTGTGGTGTGTTTGAATGTATTTAAGCGGCTGGTGTGAGGTTAATGGGTAATGAGGGGATTTGCTGCACTGCAGCTTCTTGAGTCTCATGCTGATGTGCAGCAGCTGCGGACTTGCAAACTCACTGCAGTGTCATAAATCACTGCATCTCTCTATACATACTGTACATAAATATATCTCTTCCTCACTCTACCCTCCTTTTCCCTCTCTCTCCCTCTCTCTCTCTGTCCGTCTGTTTCTCCTGTTGGACTGCATTTCTCCTTATTTGCCCCTGTGCAGCTTCTGTTCCTGTTCCTGAGTCCTTCATTCCACCACCTTCAACACACACACACACACACACTTTTTCGCCCTCCTAATTTCCAGAATAGCAACATTCATCAAGTATGGCTTAATTGTAACTGTCATTCAGACCTTGTATGACTTGAGCAACATTAAACAGGATTCACAAGCTGTTTTCTTACCTAATGTGACGTGTTTCTGAGTGAATAAGGATATTCAGATGGTTGGGGGAGAGAAACTGTGGGCTTCTAAAATCTTGATGACGCTCTTTTATTCTGAAGCCAGCTGTCAGCTATTGCTAATCTAAAGAGTTTGTTTGCATCCTTGGAGTTTTCCAAATCTTTCCAGTTCTTAGGAACATTGGAAAGTTTTCCGTAACCTTCACATCTCTCTCTCTTTCTGCAAGAATGAGCAGTGTAGCCTCTCCTATGAGGAATAATAATGGTGTTTGTGTGTGAGGAGTAGTGCAGTAAGTGTCTGTCTGAGTTGGTTTAACTCTGTCTGTTTGTCTGTGTCCTCTGCTGCTGTACAGTCCATTATTCCTAGAATTTATTTGTTCCTGCCCAACATCACATTACAATATTTAATTAAACAGTGCGTGATTTTAATAACATTGAGACGTTCCTAACGTTGTGTTGGTGCCTTTTAGAATAATGGTTATGGTAGCATTTAGCATTTCTTAGCTGAAGATGCTAACTTTTTTTGTGGCTTTTTTTCACAGGGTATGTACTGCCACAGCTTCATGGATGAATTCTGCCACCCCTGCCTCGCTCACACCAATAAAACATGGATCAGAGGAAACAGAGAAGAACAAACCAGAGGAAAGGTACGAACAAACCTTTTGTTATGAAAAGTAGTTACGACACCCCATTGCAGATACATGTCCATTCATCCACTGCTCATTCCTTATAGCATGTAATTCATTTGTTCCAATCCATGTCGATTTAAGTGTCAAGGATGGCCAGTCAATCTCTCTTTCTCTCTCTCTCTCTCTCTCTCTCTCTATCTCTGTCTCTCTCTCTGGCATTCGCTCTCACACAATCTCTCACTGTCTCATTGATTCTTTCACTCATGCTCAAAGTCTCACTTAAGCTCTCAGCCTCCAGTTATTAACTCAATCACACATGCATTCACTCACTCTTCATCTGTCATTGTTTAGCCTCCGACTCCACACTAACCAACCCACTCTTTCCTCCTCCATACTGAGACAGCTCTCTCTCTCTCTCTCTCTCTCTCTCTTTCTCTCTCTGTCATCTCTGCTTTCTCAGCTCTATTTCTGACGCTATGTGTTCACCTGCACACACACACACACACACACACACACACTCTGTCTCACACCTTCCACACATTTGCTGTGATCTATAGTTTAAATCCAGACAAAGAGATGCATTAACTTTTCAACCTGTAAATTGTCTGATGCCCAATGGCAGATGATTAGTGTTAAAATTCTGTAATCTCGTGTCTTAAAAAAACTGTTGGCATAAGGGCTGACCTTCAAGAATGACGTCTTTTTATGTGCAGTTGTAAAGAGAAAGTTTTCATCATGAGTTTTCCACAGTTCATTTTCTGGAGTCTGGTTTATCAGTCTGGCTTGTGTATTGATTTAGACACGTTGTTGATGCCTAAATCATTTGATCCGTCAGCAGTTAAATTGTGTTGATGTTCTAGTCAGTGAGTCCTACACTGTTATTAGACAGCGGCGCTCTCACCACTAAATCTACAACTGTATAGCAAAAGATATTGTATTTTATCCAAGCTGTGAGCTCGCAGTCTAAATTGAATGTGTGGGATAAAGCCTGTGTACTGCATAACAACACCATGACAACACGTCTATTCTATTGCCTTAACTGTTTTGTGGACTTGAGGGCAGAGTAAGATCTCAGTGCAGGTGAGAAGTTTAATAAACAAACAACTTACACATAATATTAATTCACTGGACATAGGAACTAGATACCATTAGATACCAATGTAGGGCTAACTAGATATAGGTGGAGTCAATACTGGACACTACTACAACTGGAAACTAGCATAAAACTACAACAAGAAATACAGAATTAGAAAATGGTAGACAGACTTTTCATATTTGGCAATTCTTTCATATTTGTATTTACTGTAGGACTACATTATGTGGGTTTAAGTCGTCTGGTGATGCTCTGAGATCTATTTATTACATTGTTGCAATCTCTTTTATGGAAATTTTTAGTTTCAGTTTTTTGGAAAGCCTGCATGTTTCAAATCCAGTCCTGAGAAGCTTTAAGTAATAAACATGGAAGGATACGCCTGGATGCTTCTCTTGTTACGGCAAAGCCGACTTGAGAGTTTTCCCATTTTGAATCAAATCTGCTCTGTGATGATTATCTTTCCACTCTGCTCCTTCAGAATCCCGCACTGCGTGATTAACATCTGTAAAAATCCCAAACGACTTTCATTGATAACTTTAAGTCTTAATCCCACCCTTCGGAAAAACGAGAGGCCCACTAACTGATTGCCTCCATTTTTCAGTGTCACCCTCATGAAAGCCAAGGCTGTGTACCCCTGTGAGGCTGAACACGATTCCGAACTCTCTTTCCAGGTCGGAGCAATCTTCCACGACGGTAAGTGTTAACGTTATCGCTGGCACAGGCGCTCACCCGGATCCGCAGGCATATTGGATTCGGCGGGTCTAACCAGCCCAAAAAAAAATCTGATCCCATATCAGCTTGGATGGAGGGAGAGAGGGAAGGAAGTGTAACATCCCCTTTTATCAGTTCGGAAAGAAAAGGACAAGGCTATAATCACACGTGTAGGACTTTAAACACTATCATAGCTTTTGTTTTCTAAAGTCTTTATCTTAAGAACTTTAGCTGAAGCCTTAACTTACTGAATTCAAGATGAATTTAGCATGCCAGGGTGTTAACAATTCACTTTACAGTTGTATTATTTTGTAGATTGCAGCCATATGACCTAATATATGTGTGACCTTAATAATAATCAGTGTGTTTTAAAAGCCAAAGTATGAACCTATACGTTTTAGGAAGCTCTGAAAGCCACATTTTGCTAGAGATGGAGGCATCAGATGGAGGTTGAACATTTTTGTTGTTTAGTCACTGTTATTTGCTTCGCGTTCTGTCACATTTGCATAATGAGTATTTATTGGTGCACATATGCAGTGTTATGCGTGAACCGGCAAGTTTCTTTTGATACTTGTGCATGTGTGTGTTTCACCCCATCTGTCTCCTGTTCGCTTGAACATCATTTCTCTTGTATCAATCATCGCTGTTCTAATGCATTACATTTATTGAGATGATTGGCTGTCCTCTATCTTTCTGCAGGCGTGTCCTGCTGTCTTTTTCTGCAGGCCTTTGAATTCTCCTGATCAATGATTCAGTGTTTTTAAAACACCCTTTTCTGTCTTACACAGTGCAGCTCTGTTTGAACAGCTTTAGTATGCAGTGCTAATTCACAGTTGTTATTATGTGTAGCCATAGACTCATTACTGACATATTTAGCGTTTCAGGTGTGTTAGATTCTCTGATGTGAGAAAGCTCACATCATTCTTTTCTACTGGCTCATAATTTGTCTTAAATATGTAATCGCCTTAAGCTTCTTAAGGAAAACAATTAAAACTCTTTTAAGTAATTTAAAACGCTTCTGTTAGTGTGAAGATTATAATGGTGTGATTATAACATTTGATTTATTCACATATTTCCGACATGTTGATTCAGTGGCAAACAATGCAAATCACCTTTTTGAATGAAACAATAACAATTCCTCGGTAACAATAGTAAAATAATTTAAATAATTTAAGAACTGTATAACATACTGTGTAATGCTATTTACTGTTAGCATAGTATTTACACAGTACACAGCCTTTGAATTAAGTGATTAACAAAAAACACTATAAACTTCTACATTCTTTCTCACCATAGCGCACAGTTGTTTCACCATCCATCAGCTATGTTAGTAATACAGCTGTACCACATATCTTGCATCCGTTGAAGAACTCCTGCTTGTTTGACATGCAGTCTAACAGAAGAGCTGTAGTAAGACTTTTACCTGTGTGTCCGTGCTTGTGCTCTGCAGTGACTCTCTCCAGGGAGCCCGGATGGCTGGAGGGTGTGCTGGAGGGAAAGCGAGGACTCATCCCTGAAAACTATGTGGAGATACTGTAACTCGGGAAACTCCTTACACTTGGCTTTATATACATGGTATCCATGGTCTTTGTGGCTGTTTAACTATCGCACTGCAATATGGCCCCTTCAGCTCTCTGTGCTAAAGACTTACAGAAGTGTGTGTGTGTGTGTGTGTGTGTGCGTGTATATATATATATATATATATATATATATATACATACCATGTCTAAAATACTTATGTTGCTAGCATGAAGGTTAAGTTAAAATATGAATATATAATTTTATATACATATAAGTGCACTTTTAGTCCCATAGAAGTTACTTAGAACTTAAAAATGTAAATATAGTTTTGCATACAAAAACAATGTCATTGTAACTGTTTGTGCTGTTCCGTTTAAAGTAAGCTGCATGAATAGTTTCAATTGATAAGTAGATTTTTTTTATTTAATATTATCAAGTTGCAACGCATTTCACTGGGTGTATAAAAACATGTTATAATATCCTGCAGTGACTTTTGTTACTGTCCACATTGTTTGAAGCATCTGAGAGCTACAAGTTACTGAATTTTATAATTTAAAGTTCATTGGTTAAATTTAATCTGTCCCAGTTTCACATCAAGTTAATCATGCTGACACGGTGTCTTAAATTAAATTTTGCATGCCGTGAGCAGTTCAAAAACCTGAACTCAGCATTTTTTTGTTTTGTATTCTGTACACAAGTTTTAATGTTTTAAAAGTGAAAAGCGTGACGGTAAATAATTAAAATATAGCCCTTACAGTGACTTAAAAAATGATTTTACCAAGTCTTACATCTGTGTTTGTGCATGTATATAATTATTTTCTTGCAAAAAACAAAAGTGTGTTCTCTGAAGAGGCTGTTTAAAGCTTACCACACAGTCTTGCAAAGAATCTTGGTGTTTAAACTGTGGCGTTTATGACGGTGATTATATAACCATGACAAAGGTCTAATATTTTTTGTGATTTTTGATCTCCTGTTGATTAATGTTAAATAAATAAAGCCTTTATTCTTATACCATTCTTATACAATTATTATTTATATGCCGAACTGTCTATAAATAAAAGAAGCCATATGCGCTTGCGTCTCAAGTCTTGTCGCTGGGAAATAACCAAAAAAGCTTTTGTGATAAATTTATTGTTTGATAAACAATAAAGGAACATTGTGTGTCTTCATTGTGAAGTTGTGTTCCCACCAGGATCAGAAAGATACTGTTATCTTTAAAATTATAACAATAGCAATCTTAGCCGTAGGACAAATGTTAAATCTTGTTAACCTTATGAGACAATTTGCTGCTGTCATCTGTCAAATTCAGATTCCCAGTCTGAGCAAATGTGAGATGTTGGCGTGTTCGCAGCTACTTCCTGTTGTGTGCAAATGAAATGAAACCTGCGATGATTGCATCACCGTTTTCTCTCCCGCACGGACTGTTCTCTCCTAAAGTGAATTCAATCTACAGTTCCTAGCAGATTTGGGCTTGAACTGGAGCACACCACAGTCTGCTGAGTCTTGACCTAGAGTATTTTACTGTACATATCGATGTGTACTGTACATTATTATAAGCTGAATTAAAACATGGGTATTAAAACATACTAGGGCAGTAAGAAGCACCAATGAATCAATTACAACAATAATAGAGAATTAATAAAAAGTACAGTAAATAGAGCATATTTTGATTTCATGCTTACTGTATGTACAGAACAGTCTAATGTCTAATTAGCTTACAAATCACCTTCAGATCTGTGTGTGTGTGTGTGTGTGTGTGAGTGTGTGTGTGTGTGTGTGTGTGTGTGTGTGTGTGTGTGTGTGTGTGTGTGTGTGTGTGTGAGATCACACTCCGGTGCACAGTACACATCATTAGCACGCCAGTGTCTTTCAGACTGCTGTAAGACGTGTGTCTCTGAATAAGTGTATGAGTGCCATGCATTACATAATTATCATGACATGGTGGAATCACAGACAGCCAGTAACTAATAGAGCAGATGATGGGATGAGACATGGTGGTGTGCTAAAAATAATGACGTGTCAAAAGAACTGGGTGCTTACATAATCAAATGAGCCTGAGATAATGAGATGGGCAAACAAATGTTCCTGTTAACTCTTGCTGTCTTCCACCCTTTTGCTTTTTTTACCCTCATGTTCCCATTTGTCTTTCCTTTGATTCCATTTTACCCGAATGCTCCTTTCTTGAATGCTCATAAATTAAGACTAAATTGCCATTTGTGTCAAAACATTTTTTTCTCTTGCATCTCTGTTTGTCTTTATGCTTGAGTGGCCTTCAGCACATCTGTGTGAAAGAAACAGGCACAATGCAACACAGCAACCGATGGCCCATGTATTTGCAGTTGTGTGCTTTAGTATTACCCACCAATCTCCAAATGTTTTTTGTTTAATCTAGAGCACTTGGTGTTTAGCCAGCCTCACTCTTTGTAGTCCTCAGGCTGGTGTCCTTCCCCTTGGAAGGAATCTGTACCTCTCTAAACCCCAAATTGTGCTTTGTGGTATAACAAGATTAGATCATGTGTGCTTTGCAGAGTTACTGTATGGTAAAGACTCCTGTTTCCTGCTCTCGTCCTGGATGCGACTCTGCGAAATAGAGGAAAGCGTTTATTTTTTGAGACTGTGAGGTGAGACTTCCTGAAAAACAAAAAACAGGAAAAGTACGAAAAAGAGCAAAATGTCTGTGGGCAGAAAATCTGGGGCACAGAAGCCACCATGTGTGAACCACAGCCCTGAAATCTCCTGATCCAATAGATTGTGTTTATCTGGCAGGACTACACAGTCTGCGGTACTGCCAATCTGGGAGATATTTGGAGTGGGCTGCAGATTCGCGCAAAAGAGCAAAAGTAATACTGTCTGCTCTCTCAGTCTGGCGAGCAAATGCATTTTTAGGTTGGGCTTGTTACAAGGCTAATGGTGAATTTTGTCCTTGGGGGCGTGGAGGTGTTACATTGTTAATGTCTATGCTCTCTGTTGGACGATCTCGCTCTGTAGTGCCATTTTCTGAGGAGCAAAATTATTTTCTCTCAATCCCTTCTGTACAGTATATCAGCAGATATACCAGCCAGTAGCTGGATTACTGTACTGTATATGTGAGTACTGTAAGAGTACTGTACAGTACTGAGTACTGTAAATGTGAGTACTGTACAGTACTAAGTACTGTAAGTGTACTGTAAATGTGAGTACTGCAAGAGTACTGTAAATGTGGTTTACACACCAATAATTAGCCCAACATTAACATCAGTGTATCACATTTGTATGAATGGCCTTTATTGGCAAAATAAAAACCTGGCACAGATAGATCATTGTTAACAGGTTTATTGGAATCCCTTGATGTTTCTGCAAACATAGTTATGGCAAGTTCTGCATCAAGATATACAGTTTAGAGGAACTAGTTGCATCTGTCTTTTGCTCATGTTGTATATTTCTGTACGGAGAAGATTTCTAACAAGTTCTGTACAAAGCACTGAAAAAAGGGAAAAAAAATCAAAATATAAACAGGAAATTATCGTTTGTCACAAATGAGATATGGCTTTAAACAATGTATAGCACATACAGATTTAAGCCTTCAAAAAATAACAGGGGAAATAAACAGGGGTTATTAAATAGGTATTTAGGCCTTGACAAATCAGAGCTTTAATGAAAATCCTTATTTCATTCTTTGTTTCAACGTTTTGGTTATTCAAACATGCTCTGCCCTTATTTTGCACAAATGTGCAGTTTAGTGGTAATGATTTATACAAATGCATAGTTTACATTTTATTAACCCCCCTTAAATAAACAAAAAAGGTAAAAGGTCTAGTGTAATGTGAGCTCACAGTTCAAACAAACTTTTTCGTAGTTTGAAAGTTGAGTAACACAAATTAAAACACAAGCATGACAATCTGTACTGTATTCTTGTACAGTATGGTGATGATGGTCATTCTGTTTCATTTTATTTGTTTTAGATACGCTGCCTGTCCTAGTTCCAACTTTAGTAGGGTTTTCTATACATATTTAAATATAACGTAACATTATTTTTCTATGTTTTTTAGACCATCACTGATTCACAAGAAATTAATGTTCTGTAAATCTCTCATTCTGAATCTCTCTCTATTAGTGCAAATGCCTAGATGTTCAGTGTTTGTTTTTACTTCATTTAATCTGAAAAATAACAAACACAATCTGGGGGAAAATGTTTGGCAACCACAGGAACTTTCCTTTCAAAATAATAAAAAGCTGATTTCTGATGTGAGCAATGTTTCTTTTAATCTGTAGATAGGTGACACAGAGAAAACAACACAAAAACAAACATTAGTTCACATTACTATGGAGCAAAATGACATTAAAGTTAAAAGACTATTGTTTGGGTAATTTTTAAGTGTTTGTTTTATCTGTCTCATGGTCTTAAGTCTGCTCTGAATCTGTCAGTATGGGCAATTAGTCAAGGGGTAATTATATATTCCTATTGGCCAACAAATATTTAATATAGAAATGCTTTATACAACTCAACATAATAAATCACCAATTTATTTACAATAGATACTGTAAAATTTAAACTTTTGTGAGAAAAAGGCACAAGTTTCCCTTCTTAAATACACTGTAAACATCTTTTCAAAAAGCATGCATAAACATTTCACTTTACAAAAGATCTCATACTTTGTTTAGTCAAGTTACTAATATATTGTGTCCAGCAAAATAGAATCTTTCAAAAATACTTCACATACATCCTATGAACCTTTTAACAGTTATATATATCTGTGTATTTAAAAAAGGGAAAGGTTGGAAATGTGACTAAATGCCCCTGCAACGTCTAATTTTAGGTCCCTCAGAAACTTTCATACAGTGTTCAGTGTATTGCCAGGTTGGTGAAATGGGATTGACTGAGTACCACAGATTGAATAGTGTTTTTTACTATCATAACTATGATTCTCACTTTTTTCTTAGTTGTTTTATTTCTTTATTTTTCCTACAACAGTCATTTGCCACCAACCAGCTGCATCACAAAGGCAAATGTCAAAAAGTTATTTGACATTTCCAGTTCACATACTGTAAGTCCAAGATGCCCACCCCCAGCACATTACATAACCAAAATAACATCTAATATCCCAATTATAACATTATCTTAACGTTAACTTGTCTGTGCAAATCAAAGTCAGCCAACAGGATCAGAGTAATTCTATCAACAATGCCCTCGCAAAAGTGAATCAGCTCTTCCTGTGCCTTTAGGAAATTATATAGAAACAACACAAACAAATCTCACACACACACACTGACACTTTTATATCCCCAGACTCACAGCTTTTCAACTAGCAGTACCTCTTTTGCTTCCTTGCATCAGTAGCATAGTAGGATTAGAAAACATGGAACAGTGGTCCAGATTAGCGCTTTGTACAATTCTCTCAAGAAAAAGTAATTGAGGTTTAGCCACTTAAAAGGTGGTTTAAATCAAAAATGTCCTATGTACAACATTTGAAAATATGCCTACAAGCGACAGTCATATCTGTGAGATAATTTAACATTTACTGTATGTTTATGAGCAAGTTACCGTAACTGGTGCGGTTGTTTACTAATATGAAAGCTATATGCTTTTTTTCATATCTAACTGTACATGTGCTGCTACTGAAAACCTTAAATACACTGTTATGTTAAGAAGCACCTTGTTAGAAAATGGCTTCCAGCAGAATTGGTTCCTTGATGAAAAGAAACATCACAATCATAGAAAATGTTTTTCCTCTGTGTAACTGTAAATTAGTATTTTCATTACTGTTAAAAAGGGAGCTGGTTTGATAACCGCTTAGGTACAATTTATTTGCTACAATCTTAGCTCTCGCACAAAATATGGCATTTGTGCCAAAGTTTGCTGATTTGTTTTTTTATAGAAGCTTTAATTTTTGCTGTATTGCAAATGTTTAAAAAAAAGTCACTCATTTACATTGATAGCATTTTTGTCAAGCTGCCATTTTTTCAATTCTCTTTCATCGATCAAGCTCAGAACTCCATCAAAGTGGCCAGTTCTCACTATGTAAACACTTCAATTATCAGATTATAAATTATGAGGTCGGTATTTTCTCTCGACTACATCCAGAACACAATGATTTAACATTTCATTGACAGAAATGTTGTAATTAGCATAAACATTATAATTTAAAACTAGAGGGTTACATTTGAAATCAGTTCAGATTTGATTGCTTCTATAATGATGTGAAAGTATAACTATGTCTCACCAATTATTGTCTTATTTCTTTATCTCTTTACAAATTCCCTAATTTAATCCATTTTATGAAACCAATATGGCTGTGGGCGTGTCTTAATCCGCAGTAAATTAGTAGATTTTTTTTCCCTATTATAGTATATGTGGCAAATTCCAGATGCAGACTTTGCATGTTAACTGGCACATCGGACATGTCTGTGAGTTTAGGATATGTCTGGTGCGTTTGGGTCCATATTTCTGTGATGTATTCACGTGTCATAGCTTTACCAAACAATATGGCTTCATATCCATATAGAACATTGTCAACATCGTCTTTGGGGAGGAGGAACGTACTGTCACGTGAAATACGAGCTCTTCTCTGTTGGCCAGCTACAGAGATCACACTTCGTCTTCCCTGACCGATCGAGCCTAACATGGCTTTAAAGCATGCCTCTCTCTCTATGCCTTGCTGTGTGCATAGCGGGCTGGCTTGTGTTCGCTGTCTGAGGGCTCTGTGTCCTCTGATCTTCTTATCTGATCCTTCATTTTCTCCTGCTTTTGTGATCTTTCAGTCATTTCTTATGAAAGAAGAGGGTTTGCGTCAGGCCCGACTCCACCTTTGGTATCTGGTCGCTGATAATCTCCACCAGCATTTCAGGAAACTCCACCTTCAGGGCCTGCGATTCACGGAAGGTGTAGAAGCAAAAGTCCAACAGGCTCCCCACAAGCTGGAAAGAGAGAGAAACACTTGAGTTGAGGAAGCCATTTTGTTTTGTTCTGACTGATACCAGTTGTCAGTAGAGTGTGTGTGAACGTACTGATGTGTGTAAAAGAAAACCGTATTAGGAACTAATTTGTGGATGTAAAGTGTAACTGACCAAAGTGCTTTTAAGTGAAATTTGAGAGTTTCTCTTCACAATCTTACAAATGAATAAATCTGTCAAGTGTTCTTCACCCCCAAGTACAATTCAAAATGTTTTTTTACACTTTAGTCTGCAGCTAAAAATGTTGAACTTGTAGCATAGCCAAGTGTGATTAGAAATGAACAGTTCTCAGAAATGAACTGTGAGGCTCTAATCTCTCAGTAGCAAAATGAGAGAAGACCAAGTTATTAATTCGAAGGCACTCTTGACATTACATCCCTCTTTGATCATCTACAGCTGTAATATTCAGAAATTAGTAGACTGATTATTTACTTCATTCCAACATTAATGTTTTTTCCATTTCTGCTTCTTTCTGATTTGCAGTTCTTCAGAAAAATCTCTTCAGAAGCTCATTCTAATTTGTTCAGCTGAAACACAGATGCATGCATACGTTTAATGCATTTTGGTCTTCACCAGAAATCATCTTTCAATCGATTCTTGCAATTTACAGCCAACAGACGTGTATCGCACTGAACACATGGAGCATAATCTCTGTTATTCATATACTCTGTCCTCTGTTAGATTCAAGAAGATTAAAGCTGCTTTGCTCAAACTTCACTTAAAACTAGGCGTATTATCATTATGACAGACGTTTTGGAATCAGATTAACTATTTCTTGGCTGTATAAAATATTCAGATGTTGGTTTATGCCACTTGAGGGAGCCATTCTAACAACAGAAGATGAACTTGATGAACCCACTCCTCATAATTAGAAGAATTGTGAAAATATGTCTTTGACTTTTTCTGTCAGTTGAGGTAAATTGTCAACCAATCAAATTTCATACTCACTTCATGCATGGCGTCCAATAGCTTAGTGAGCTGGAAGAAGCGCTGCCATGTCTGACCAGAATTGTTGGTCGCCTTCCCAACCGAACGGCGAAGCTCCTTAATATAATTTACCCTCATCTCCTCAAATGCCCCCTGGTTCTTCAGACCATCTTTAGGCACTGCCAGTAAAAAGAATGTCAATTTATAACAGGTTAGTACTGCAAGGCAAGTAAAACAATACCACTTCCTGTTAGGTGCCGGCCATGTTTTCTGTGATTGGTTGAGTATTTTTCTGTCTGTCTGTCTTAAGTGAATAATTTCCCATTGTGTCAAGTCATTTAAGGATTAACTGAATTAAAGTACTGAAGTACTTTCACTTTTAGCCAATGAGAGATGGAATCACATTCAGGCTGAATGTGATTCCATTCTCTCCCTTCCTGTGGAGACCGCTCATCCAAACCTCAGCCAAACACCTGAAATGACATTTTCAATAGCAGTTGGACAGCTGAAGAAATGTCATTATGCTCTTTTATGTAGTCATCTTATCCTTTAAGAGCATCTATACTGTTTTAAAAATGTTTTTGTTGCATCCCACTAATTGGCTAATTGAATAGTGTTATTTTGATAATAGATCACATTTTACAAACAACTGTGGTGATGATTATGAAAAGCTTTTAAATTAAAAATGTTTTATCAATAAGATGCAATGGTATACACAAGTTTAATTCTCCTGAATGTGGTCTTCAGGTCCATTGAAGTCTAAACAAATTACAGCTTTGTACTAAATGAAGCCTAAAAACTTGCTTGAATAAAGTTTCATGGTATCATCTCATCTTTCATTCAAACCCTCAGTTAAATCATTTTATGGCAATTCTCTTCAGTAATTAGCAGGACCAGATGGACCAGTAAAATAATTAAGTAAAAAAGTGTAGGTCTGAACAGACAACGTCAATACAGGAAAACATGTTTTTGGTACGTTCACAAAAAAGACATAATTCAATACTGCCTAACGCAGCCTCCAAAAACAGATTTAAGCAAATTGCAATCACGCTTGTGTTAGCTCTGAAATCATTTAAGCATTGAGGGAAAAACATTTTACACATATCAAGTTACAACAGCAACAAGTCAGTCAAGATTCTTAAAGCTTTTCCACAGTGCTTGTTGTGCAATATGAATACCAGAGAGTTATTCACCTCTGCTCAGTATCACTTGTGTGTTAAACCTGTGGTCACCTCCCTCTGTTTTCTTCTCTCCCAGTGACCCAAATCCACCCTCATTAGCCACAGGCTGCCATTTAAAACCCCAGTGAAAGTGGAGTGATTATACCACAATAATCTGTGTCTTGTCAAAGGAACATTTTTTCTGACATTAGGACTCTTAGCTTGTTACCAAAACTGACAGGAAATAGATCTGCCACATCTGAGCTCTGATGAGCCAGTTATTGATCATTGCAATTACCAACCCACTAAAAACTAGTTTGGGTGCTAGATGGGGACAATACTTATGAATGGCTCAAAAAGTCAGTTTTGAGCAAAATTGTCAAAAGCAATTTAGGAGAGTTTAAAAAATCCAGCAGGAGATTAATGCATCTTTTTTAAGAGCTGATGACTCAGAATAACAAGTCTGAGTAAGTGGTGCACGCCAGCTTCCTTATATACCTTATATACCCGTACTCTAGGGGCAGAGACTGGCATGCAAATTCCACCCACAAATTTTTCACTGGTCTTTTATATAAATATCTGAGGCGATTGGGCTCCCAAGAGCAAACTCCTAGTGTGTTACTACATCGACTCAAGGTCCACGTGAGTGACAGAAAGGGAACACTGCCTGTATGAAAGTGAAAATACTAATAACACACCAAAGATAGCATGTCATCCCAATAGAATTAATGAACATGCATATGTAATGTACAGTAGGTTTTATAAGTTCTGTATTCCACTAGGATTTTTCAATAGAAAAACAAAAATGTTCTTTATTTAGATTATGAAACTGCTCTTCCCAGCTTTGCACAGCAAAAAATGCCATATTGAAAAAATCAACTGTAGTTGTTCAATAATGCACCATCGCTGACTACCCAGCATGCACTTCTACACAGTTCCCTTTAACCTGAAACCCTCATTTTTGGAGGGAAATAGAGAACAACACCAGCCTTTGGGGTTGTGCCCATCTCTTGACTTGATGTTATTTGGTACTGCAAGGGTCTCTGGGATGACTCCTCAGAATCAGCAAGTGGTTGTGGATCCCAAAATCTATCATGTATGAGAATTCAAAACCCAAACTTTGCTTTAGTCTTATGAACTGTCAGCCAAGGGGCGTGCTGGTTTTTGTGTGTGTCCACCAGATCTGTGTGTGTGTATTATTTTGCTTGACAACTAAAGACTAAATTGATCTAGCGGTCATTTTGTTTTATTCTTTTAATTATGATAGTTTAACTATTTTTGCTTAACTAGCTGAACGTATATATGATATTTTTATTAGCATCTCATCCTTTATTTAAACCCTCCAATTAAAAAAAAACATTCTGGAATTTTTCCTAATTAATTAAAATGACCAGACGGACCAGTAAATCCAAAACCCTCAACTGTCAGTCACTAGGTCAGGCCACATATCAATATTAATGCTAATGCTAATATTAATGCTCTCAAAGCAGAAACATGGTGAACAAATGTCGCAAACATTTGTATATTTTTCTCCATTGCTGGCTGTTTTTTCTCAATAATGGCTTTAAAACATTTGTAAACACTCGTGTATAAACATTTTAAATCTGTGCATTTAGACACTCTCACCTGTGCTCAGCAGCAACAGGACCTTCATGGCGAGAAACTCCTCATACGTAAGCTGCAGACGCACAAACTCCTGGCTCACCTGCCGCATGCCCACACACAGATCGTACATGGCTGACTGCCGCATGCGTTCCCTGGGAGACAAATTAAGAAGCTATTTAATAAACAATATCATTGTTACTGTCACGCTTTTTGTTGATAAAAGTTTGCTTTGGAGAAAAAGTTGAAATAAACTAAGATACTTCATCATGTAAGATTCCTCAGATGGCCAACCTGCTCTTTGGAATACTGGATTCTGATTGGTCAGTTGCGACATGCCACCATCAAATGTTTGACCACTGTCACTGACCAACCATTTTCCCACACGGTGCTGGTTTTAGTCATTCAACTCTTTTTTTTCTCACATTTTTTCTCCAAGTATTTATTCATTTAGCAAGTGGTTGTGTAATGAACAAAACTGGTCATCATTGCAAAATAAACCCTTTCCACAAGACAGACAGATGGCAAGCCATAATCACCCTGTCTGGGTTTATGACGTTACATTATCCCTTGCATATTAAAGTTCATTGAATAAATAATGTGGTATTCTTAATAAAAGAAAAACATCTTAAAAACTGTGCCAAAGTGTTCCACAAACGGTAATCTGAGGACCCTGAAACTGTTCCTCAAGTATCTTTTAATTTTTACAGTAGAAGTTTTCAGTTTTGGTTAAAAATGTGCAGACCAGATGCTGCAATGAAGCTGGGGGGAATTATGGGTTTTGGAAGTGATCGTACCTTAAATTCAATGTTGTGCTGACAGAAAAAACATGATGGCAAATTCTAGAAAGTTGGTGTTTACAAAAACACAGATCATGGCTTCAAAGAACGTCTGATGTCCCAAGCTATGATGAGCTCACTGTTTAGCTGCTGGGAAAAAGTCCTGATTTTGCAAAAGTTATAGCAAAAAATGAACTGCATGAACTGTATTATACCTGTTTACCATGCTCTCTGTGAGGACTAAACCGTCTTATGTACGCTGGTCTACATACAGTACAAGATTTTTCCTCATATATAATCTCTTATTCACCCCTCTTAGTCCCATCTTGACACTTTCTTGGCTGATTATTAATTCACTGAATAGCTGATCTGCCAGTTTGTTTTGCTGCAGGTGCGAGTCTGTCTCTCTGCATACCTGACTAGGTGAATGCATTACTGCCTTGCGATCTGTCCTGCAACGCTGGCGTTCGGCGCTCAGGTTTGTCTGCTTTTGATCTTTCTGCCAGATCTGATTCTCTGTCTTCCATTTTTCCAGTCAGCTTTATTTAATATCCAATTCTTTTTCAGTTCAGATTAAATGACTAGAGCTCTCAGTAGCTGTAACATAACAGCCTGCAGATGTTTCTAACTGTGTTTTTGAAGCACATCTTCCATATTTTTTCATAAACTTAGAAATTAAAACTTCACACACAATATTTTGCAACGACAGAAATTATATTAGAGAGTATTTTTTCTCTAACTAAATACCCCAGTAATATCATGTGTCTCCTCTAGAGTTTTAAAAATGCACCAAATTCAGCAAATTTATTATCACAATCCTAAATTAAATTTGTTAATTTTTGTTATTGTAAATTAAATTGACTTAAATTAAAAATGTAAAAATTTACTTTTACTATTCAGCTTATCAGACTGTGCTGTCCACATTATTTTCATCACTTTATATGTAAATAATGTACATTTTTTTATTTTATTTAAATTAATAAAGAGAAATTTACGAGCCAACACTGATGAAATGGAACATAACTGAGAACTCTGAGAAGTCTCCTGAGCTATGAAAGCAGTAAAAATTTCCTCTGGGGGAAAAACTGACACCGGTTGTGACTCCTCTTTCAGTTGCTATGGAGAGGACTTCTGTAAGTGAAGTTAATGAATTGTATGAGAGAGGTGTGAGAACCGGTTCATACACACTGCAGTCTGTCAGATCACTCTCAGCAAACCATACATATGTCAGCAGCTCTTATTTTTGGCTCCGTTGACATAGTTTTCAGTGTCCTCAAAAAGTATCTTACTGGAATCTTGCAGTTTTCTCTCTGTTTGTCTGTCTCTGTGAGAGATACACGTTCCCTGACCTTCAGTTTTCAGTCAATAATTTTAAGCTGCTTTTGCAATAGCATTAGTTGTAGGATTAGAAAACTGGCCAGATTATTTAAATAAACTTTATATAACTTTATATCTATTTATAAGATTTAATAGTTCAGTAAGTGGGATTACAATGCACAGCTTTTATAAAGAGACAACAACTACTTTAAAAAACTTATTTGGAACAACTTGTTTAAATAGCTTAGTTTGGAACAGTGTGCCATATATTTTCTGTGGCTACACTCCTGCTTTTATTGGACTTTATTGGAATACCTATTCTTCTTATAGACAAACACTCAAGGACATAATTTACAAAGTTTAGGATTACACAAACTCAGGTGATAATATCTACAAATAACAAATACATACTATGAGTAACTGGAAACATGACAATCTGTCCCATTAATAGACAATGTTTCCTCAAGTTCTATCTATGATATGAGGTAAATGCCATGAATTACTCACAACCTCCTGCAGGAGTCACTGTGCTCTGTTTTCAGGCTTCAATGAATGGACATCTGGATTCACAAAGCAAACACTCGCTCTTTCCTCGCATTGCAATGATTATGTGTTGCATTGACCTTAACTATCTGCCCCGATCAACATGATCAAGCAGCACTTATACAGACGAATAGTTTTCCTTTGTAGTGGATCAATTGCAGAGAGTTATGAGGTCACAGTTTGAGCTTATTATTTAGTGTTATTATCTTAGTAACATGAAGCAACAGATTTCAAAAGAGGCTTAATTCAGGGGCATAAATACCTACAATATTTATACAATATCTTCTAAATATCTCAACTGTTTCTTCTAGATGGCAGCAAGAAACTTTCTTAACGTTTAAAGTCTTTTGCTTGATTTTTTATATAGATCTCAGTGATGTCACAAACTGTGCCAAGAATTGCCAAGACACCAACATCTGCAATTCAGAGTCAGAGATCCTTATATCAACTCAAACATTTCTCAAACGTTCTTGAAAATCTTCCAAGACCAGATTATGAGCCATGCTATACACATCGACTTTTTACTGCTGTAGTCTTACTGTGAATAAACCTATTCACATAAGCCTATTTTTCAAATAAGCCTATTTTTATTATTGTAAATTATATAAATTAACTTATATATTTTACAATTATATAATTAATTTATATAATTAACTTATATAATTTAGTATTTTGTATAATATGAGATGAGATGTCTGAAAGAGAAAGTTGTAATACTTCACAAAACAACTGAGGCTGTTGTCTGTTGTCTCAGTTGATTTGACTGTAGTTTACAAAGGGAGAAACGAGTCTCTGAGATGTTTAGATGAATTTTGAATATTCAGAAAGTGAACATATTTCTATTAGTAAACAAACAGCGGCATAGAAACTGATCCCAGCAAACATTGGCTTACTCGTTGAAGACGAGATCAGGGGCGAAGTACAGCATTTGGGCGTTGGTGTGTTTATAGGATCTCCAGCTGAGAGAGAAGGAGGAGAGACACATCCAGGAATACTGGATCAGTGTGATTTGGTCCTCAATAGGCAAACTGCGGAAACCTGGAATAAAATGAAGGGGAAGTGAATACAGAGCAGAGAGTCATATGGGACACTGAGGGCCATGACCTGCCCTGAGGCACAGCTAATATTAAATACTGACTTTAGGCTCCTGAGGAACCACACAGAAGGTGTTATTGTGTTTGTGTTGAATAAAAAGGCATGAAGGGTTTGTGTGACAAAGATATATAGTGCATTAAGAAATGTATGTGAATAGTAGGATATTGTGTTTGAAAGCGTTACTGTACACATGGGTGGTAGCAATGTCAAGGTCAGGGGTTTGAATCCCTGGGAATGTATGTACTTATAAAAATTTTATGTCTGCCAGATGCATAAATGTAAGTTTAATGTGATGTTTGAAAAAGCAGGTATAGTTCATTTATTCGATCTGGGTCTTCATTAACCTCCAACGCAGTGTGAGGTTATTTCCCACAGCTGTTGAAATTTGTTCAGAAATGATAAAGTGTTGCAGGGTAGTCGACAGAATTCGTTTTGCATGAATCACTGAAGGTTTCCACTCATTGTTCTGTTGTCAGAGAGGGTTAGCAATAAATAGAACAGGTTGGGATGTTGCCAACATTCATATTGAAAGCTATAAAGTCACCCACATGCTATAATATAAGCCAAATGAGGACACACTATAAAGTTATTGGTTAGACAGAGGCTATTTTTGGCCAAGCTTGCATTGCAGTATTGACTATAATGTGTCACACCATCAACTTTATATTTCATTTGTACAGCACCTTCATCATTTTCAGGCAATTTCTGAACAACGTCCCTTGTGTTTGCCTTTCTTATAACATAATAACATTTTACATAGCACCTCTGCACACTGAATCTAGTGAAATGGATCATTTTATGGTCATTTAACACTTACAGGACCATAAAATGTTAAAACAGATGCTCTTCTGTTTAACCACATTTTCAGAAATCAGGCGTTTAATTGCTAAATTGACTTAAAATCACACTGGTAATCACAATGTGGACGTCTTGTTCTAGGCAAGCCAGTTTGAATGTGTCTCAATAGTTTTTCCTCTACTGCCTTGATGACCCTAAATCCTGCCCAGAAAGTTTTTGAAAGTCGGTGCGCTGGTGTTTATTCAGTTTTCTATTTATACATCCGGATATAGCAAACTGACACCTCAGTATCAAATAATTGCAATACAGCAAATTACCACCTCAAAACAAGATCCCTTTAAGACAAAGTTTTCTGAAATCTCTCCTAAATACTGAAATGGTTTAGTGTTCGGTTATAACTGTGGTCTATAATGTTTACAGGTTAGCCACATATATTTATTTATAAACCTCAGCTAGTTAAATTTGGTTGCAACAAACACATAAACTTCCTCTGATTCTTCAAATTATGAAACATTACACTGTGTCTACAATGGAGATGACAACAGTTGCGACGCACCTCAACAGCTTTTGGCTGTCCACACTTGACACAAGAAAGCAAACACTTAAAAAAATGACATGCATGGACTGTGTATAAGTTGACTGTGTGCACGAGACAACACAACAACCGAGTAAGGCATCAGTTTACTGTCAGGAATTTGTTGCATTGCATGGCTTCCCATCCAGCATGGACAACATCACTGAGTATAATGGCTTCTATTGTCTTTTGTCACGTCGTGACACTCGCGTCTGGTGTGGACAGTGTTAATGTTTACATGGAAGACATTACAGAGACCAAACATTTCACTAAAATTGCTAAATATGAATATAAATGCAGACACTAATTCAAAGCTAATTCATTCAGGGTCGTAATTCTTAGAAAACAAATCCATTGCTCTTTCATTTGAACTACAAGGGCACGCTATGAGAACACAGAGTATAAAAAGTGCCTTGAAATTACTACCTGGAAGTACTTTGGCCCATTTGACCACTCGGATCATTTGTTTGCCAGCCAGCTGGTTGAGGCTAGTGAGCAGGTGGTCTGTGGTGTCGGGCTGCGTGTTGTCATAACCAGCAAAGACCACTTCAGGCTCAATGAGCTCCAGGACGCTACAGACGGACGGTGACAGAAACGGGGTCACCGGGGGGACGTGAGGTACGAGGGCTGTGGTCGAGCTCAGATCCTTCTCTGAGGTCAGAAATGGAGGTCTGTCCTTCGAGCTCTGCAGAGTAGAGTCCTCGCTAATGCTTTTCATCTTTCCCAGCTTCTTTGACTTCCGTGCTGAGAAAAGAAACACGGCACATATATTTATTATTAAAGCTGTTCGCTTTAGCTGCCTGCTCGGTTTTTCTGAATAATTACAGCTTATGTTAAACATTGAGGGTCTTAAAATGATTTATAAGAGAGATGTATAATTTAGAAATGAACGAGATATTAATGAAAGGACCCTTAGTGTAGCCTTTGAGCAACGTTATTAGAGTGGTTCTTATCTCAAATGAGCTGATAGCAGTCATTTTTTAATGTAGAGATGAATGTTATAGTACAGGATTACAGTGTGACTCCCTCCCGTATAGTTGTGACCCCTCTGTACTCCAGACGGAGGCTGTTAATTGGCTGTGTGTGCTCATGTTCAATATTAATTGCAAGATTCCTGTGGCAAAAGATTTCATAGCACATCAGCATGTGTGACTGAAGGTGGCATGTGTGTTAGTCCCTATACACGCTTCGGTTTGTGTCCTTCATGACTTTGCAAAAGAAGATTTAAAGAGTTTGCACTGTAGGTAAAGTTATAAATCCTTAAAATGTGAATGTATTTAATATATATATTTCACTATTGGAAAGACTTAAAAGTGTGTACACTCATGTTTTACTTTTGATTAAGCAATGACAAAAAGTTTCTATGGGATTTGAGCATTTATTTACTTATAAAAATTACATACATTTGTCACAGCATTTAAGTGAATCATTTAAGTGAACTCTTTAAAGTAATTAAAAAAGTGAAAAACAAAGTAAATGTTGACCAATCACACATGCTTAAACATTCTCACCTGCAAAAGATTTAAAAAGGTTTAAAAACATCCAATCCAGGTTATCTATCAACTACCCAATAGAAAACGACAGAGTGATCGATCACTCTAAAGCAATGATGTCAAAGAAAGCGCTGCATTTTTCAATCCTCTGTAATGCACCGAAAATCTTATCAAAGGACAATTTTGTTTGTATTTCTCTCAAGGGTGCCAAAATATAAAATAATGTGCTCAGAAAGGAGCGAATGTAAACGCTGTATTGTTTACCTCAAATGCTAAATTATCAGAAATTAACCAATTTATTGATTTGCTAACACTGCTAATGATGGGAAATCTTAACTAACAAACCACTTTGTAAAGGAAATCATCACCACTACTGCAGAATTTAAATTTAGAGTTAGTCTTTGCTTTAGGCTGCCCAGACAAATCACCTCAGATAAACATGTAGCGTCACCGTTTATTTTCTCTTTTTGTCCTGTTGTTGTGTTTGCTTGTGAGCTGTTCCTTTATTTCCAAATTTGGAATCACTAGTTAATGTTTGTCTAATGTGTTGTTTTTAGATAGCTGTAATGGAATACACAGGGACAGTTTGATAAGGTTGTATTGATGTTTCAAGAGATATTTGTTGTTGATATATTTATATAATCAATGAGATGGTGGCGCCATTCAGCGCAGCTCTGGGAATTAATTCTTGCACGTCTACCCAAACAAGTTCATCAGTATTAGCATCTGTGTAGACATATACAGTATACATATTGCCTTCAGCACCAATTAGAATGATTTTGCCTTTAGCTGAGTTCCATGATTCCTTAAGTGAACTGGTTGCTAAAATGATGCAAACTATGCATGTAAATAAACGCTGCTTATCAGAGGGCACAAGTCATTTTTAATAAATCCCTCCACCTTGGGTCATCTTCTGTTGTATGTATCTTAAGATTGATAAACAGGTGTCCCAGCATTGTAATTTCAAATAACAGCTTTTGTATGATAGTAAGTAAATTTCATCAGTTACCCCCAAGATTCATTCCTGCTTGTAGACACTTCCGTACTCTGCAGGCCGGGCAGTTTTTCCGCCTGATTTTGTCAATGATACAGTCGTTCCTTCCGGCACACAGGTAGTTATGCTGACCTGCAAGGAGACAGAAAGATCAATTTGAGGTATCTATTATCTGTTCCTGTGTATCTAACTTTTAGTACATTCTTACAATTGCTGCATTGAGTTCCTCATATTATTTGAAAAAATGCTTAAATTTTACTTTGTTTAAAATTTACTTTGTTATTTAATGCAAAACAAACATCTCTGTTAGTTATGGGCGTCAACACAATGCAACTTTCTGCAAGAACATTACGGTTATTTATATATACAACAAAACTCTATTTGCTGTCAAAAATCAGCTCATTAAACTGTTTATTTAACCACGTTTATGTCAGATTTTGAAATCAGCTTTTTTTATGTCAGAAAGTAAACAGTTGTGCGCACAACTCGTGTAAATGTGTTCACATCAAGATGAACTCAGATGGGCAAAAATCAGATTTTGCTTAAACCATTTATGCAAACACACTATGAACTATCTATGCAATACATTATGATTGTGTTGCATACAGCAGTCATAGTATACATCATAGTATACTAATATAGAATACTAATCATCATAGTATACTAACATACATCGCAGAAAACAGCTGTCTTGCACTTTACACCCCTCAGCTATTATCACAGGACAATGATCTGTGTGTGTCACGGACTGGCTGATGCATTGGCTAGGGACACTATGACAGAGATCGTAACAGCCTGAGATTCTCTCGTGCGCTGCTTTCTTTGGCCAAGGCCGCAGCTCGTTTTACAGCACCATTCCGCTCCAGTGACTTGCCACACACCCACGCACTCCACAGGCCCGAGCGCCGTGCCGCAGGGCTGCATCCAGGCGCCGTGACCGTTTGCATCTTAAACTCTGTCTCTGATGCTTTCTTTCGCCCATCCTCTTCCTCAGCCTCCATCCCGTCCCCTTCGTCTCACTCGGCTTCACTTGTGCATCATGGGTAGGGCTGCATTAACACCACATGAACTTAGGGGTCTGCAGATGGCGCGGCTGAAGACGGCACAGTGAGTGTTTTCGGTTGAAGGAAAAATGCGCAGTGAATATCGCGGAGCTGCCAAAAAAGCCCAAGATCTGCCGACGAAACAACAGCAGCTGTAGCGTTGCCACTATTTCTGGCTAAATCACATGACCCCTTACATAAGCCCATTTTTCTTGCTCTAAAAAACAGTAAACTGCGACACAGGAAACACAATGCACCCCCCTCAGCCTCACCACCTAAACACACACAAACGGACCTGAAATTCGTTCACCCAATGCTCAGGCCCCTATGACCATTGTACACAGCTACCCCACAACCCCTGTTAATCATTGCTCTTAAAGGAGCGCAAACACATGGGCCGCACTATATTCAGGCTTTTATTGACAAAAGTACTGCAGCAGTGCAGAAGAAACTGTGTATGAAGAATGGAGGGGGAAACAGTGTTTTTTATGCACTGTAGTTTTTGGATCTACATCTGCACAGTGTTTATGTGCATTGGCTTACAGAATATCTACAAGTGCACATTATGGTTTATCACACTCATAGAAAGTTACCTCACAGTTTATTTTCTCAAGGTTTCATTTAGTACTATGCTTTATTGTGTTGCCTATACTCCTTTCCTTGGTCAACCAATGCTAAAAGCCACGTTTATTTTAAAACAATGTGTGTATTTTTATGTTAAAATATTTTCTCTTATCCCGGATTAATGTTATACAAAATTGCTCTATATGTTTGAGCATCACAACCCAGCAGCTCAACCAATCATTTGAAATTGGGGCGGGACTATTACTTTGATTGATCAATGATAGAGGACGTGTCTCCTTGAAAATCACATTTTTAATTTCACTTGGCGAAACTTCTACTTAAAATATTTATTTATCTATAACTCAGTGTCTAAATGTGTTCTCTGCTTTAATCAGATTTTTTAAAACAATCTGTCAATCTCCTAAAATAAACATGATACTGTTTATGAGAAGTGCTAAAGTGGGGAAGTTTCTGTTCAAACTTTTGTGCAGTTTTAGCCAACTTAGCCATGAAATTCTTGCCTGTGTACTGTGTAAGCAGACATTTAAAGAGGAATACCTCTGCTAGTTTTCTAAAACGCAAACACTACTTTCAGTAGACATTGTTCTCAGTGTTTTACAACTTGTGTCACACCTGGTTTCAGTGTGGACACATGAGCCTCTCTTTAAAGAAATAAATATTACAATGTCTGATTCATGTCTGATTCATGAACAAACTGTTCATCCTTTTTATGATGCGGCTGATCTCCTAACAAATCCAGTTTTCAAGTTTAACTTACTGACTCAGCTCGAACCGTCCCACTGAAGGCAAAGATTATCACTGAATAATGAATGTTTTTTTCCACAAAGATCATATGATTTCTGAGGACTTAATAAATGGAGCATGAGTCATATGTACTACTTTTATATTTTTGTAATGTTTGTGGAAAGTTTGGAATTACATGAGGGCAAATGAGGACAACATTTTTATTGGCTTAAACTATCACTATAAACTGAATATGGATTATATAGGACTGTAAACTATATTTCTAATCAACATCATTGCTTAACAAAGTCTTCAAAGAAACAAGGTTTACTGTTTTTCAACTGACGTGTGGAGACTATATTACAAACTGAAAGGCAGCTGTAATCATTTATGAAATATAACTTTCTCCAGTTTCCTATTATCAATTGTTATTTTCACAAATGTACTTCCGGTACTTTGCTGTCCTCTGTTTTCCTGTCGTGTCCATGTGTTAAAAAGCAACTGTTTTATCTTCATGCAGCTTCAAACAGTGCCGTAATTTCCACTGGAATAAAACAGAAAAGCACTTTTTATATATTACATGTAAATGAACATAATCTTTGTCTTTGAGGCCTCCAGGTGCCCTGAGGAAAACGCACAGATAAAACAGCAGCAGAAAGCCAAAGATGTATAACAAGATGGTTCAGAAATAGTTGCTGTGGTTAAACAGATAAATTGATAGTATATAAAAGATCTGTCGCCAAGTGACCAAAAAACGTCTTTCAAATCATATCAATAATATACGGCCACATCCCAAAATATATTGATGTTGGAAACACAGATGCCTTGATGTGATAGTCGCCGTGCAATTTGTTTAAACACAAAAGTCTCCTCTCACTATAGTTACATTTTGCATTGATGTCACAGAACAAAGGAATCACCCAGAAGGCGGAAGAGATGGCAGATACTGAAAGCCACAGGGCCAGAGGCAAGCACACATCAGGCAGGGTTATTTGAGGTGAGGCTGAGGTACAAGAATGACCTGTTTACTTGACTGTCTGGTTGTTCGTTCCTGTGTGAAACATAGCAATTTGAGAAGCCAGACATCTGTAACCTATTGGTACAAAGCCTGTCATCCAAATCCAAGAAACAAATGGTTTGTAGCGTTTAATTTATGTCATTTTATTATTAAAACCAAAGGAATTACTGAACAGTTTAGCATCCTGCTATAAATGGCTTTTAATGAAGCCATTTAATCACTGAATGTTCTGGGAATTTGCATAGGTGGGGACAGTGAGCTGGTTTTAGCGAAAAGATATTTGTTGTGTTTCTGTGAAAATCATTGTAGCTTCTCAGTTCTTCGTAACTGATGCATACTGCTGTTCCCAACACAACATTTGATTGGCATGTACAGTAGATATACCGGCTGTTTTAAACAGGCTTGTTAGAACGGCCCTGTTTGGAATTAATTACTAACAGCACAGTATATGCGGGACACTGGGTACAGATGTTTAAAAATAGAAATTAAACAGTAGGCTATACGCCAACATCAGCTTTAAACCAATAACATCTAGGATGCGTGCAGAAAGCTATTTGTTAGCGCTTCCATCCTATTTCAGTGACAGTAGTTGGTTGGAAATACACAGTTTAAAATGTGTCATATTTACTCATGGGTGCCTCGTTGTACAGACAGATTTTTTGAGACAGTCATCTGTGTCACAAACAAACAGTTATTTCCCATTATTCTGGTTAAAATGTCACTTACGAAATGAAGGTTCAAATCAAGTGATGTATGGGCCTAAGCTAGATCCTGCTTATTTAGGCAAATATATACATCCACTGTATCTAATGCGTACTATATACTGAAGTACTAGTATGGGTTCTGTGCCCTTCAGTGGCTGTTCTGCTGTAGATCACTGTAATTTCCTGCAGCATTATGATCACCAAGCCCTGTAATGTTTCAACAGCTCTGCTGTAACAAGGTTCAATGCTTTCATTATGGTCTTGCAAGTTCAATAAAAGCCCTTAAATGAAGAGCTGTGCAGAACAGACACTGAGTGCCATTAACCATGATGACATGCCAAGTCACTGATGACTTTTGAATAATAAGCATCTGCTGAGCCTAAAAGAGAAATCTCTGCATAGCCCATACGGACATCACAGCTAAGCTGTGAACTGTCTGTCTGTGTTTTGGGAGTTTGGGAATGGACAAGTGATCAGGAAATGTGTTGATAATGGGAAAACTGTGTATGGCCAAACAGGCCCAATTACCACCCTGTGCAAACATCTCTCACATATTTTACAGAACTCCAGCTGGTTTGACAAGTAACTCAATCTCGTCTATTTAAACCTCAACGGTATGGCAATGGCAATGCTAAAATCTCCAGGCCTCCCTCTCAGAACCAGTCTGCATTTCTATAGATGCCACTTGAAGGCGTAACTGAATATGAATGTACCTAACCCTAACCCTTCAAACTAACTAATCAAGTAACGTAACTGACATAATGGTCAGAAATGCACTCTTTCCTTCACACACATATATATACACATATATATATGTATGTATGTATATTATGAAACCGCTTATGAAGTTATTCAAATGGCTGGATTATCTGTGCATCACAACTAGAATAAACCAAGATGTTCCTCAACAAACGTGTTGTGAGGCGCCACATCGGGCGCTTGAAGTGTAGACAGGTTTGTTTATAAATTATAATGGAGCAATCTAATTTTGTACCATCTCAATTTGGTTTGCTTTTTCAGTTCTTTTGAAAACTGTTCTGGGTGAGAACATTATCCTGATATTATCCTCACCTCACGCTACTGACTGCTGATTGGAGTTCAGCAGGTTTAAGGGGCTAGTGTGGAGCCATTTAGTGTGGAGCCATTTAAATACTGTTACCACATGTTTTTATAATGCTTTCCAAAAGCAGAAACAAATTTGATGTGTATACATCATACATTTCTAACTCAAACCCTACAGGCAGACCTACAGCACAGTGAAACTGGTCTATCCCCACAGTGACAAATGGTTCTCATAATGATGGAACAAATATTTTTTCAGACTGAACAGCTGTAGGGCTTTGAGGAAGAGTCTGTTTAGCATTATCTGCTACCATATGGGCACCTCACACTGTTCTCACACAAACAAGTGTTTATGCTGCTATTAATTATTATTTAACCAGCTCTGAAACTATACAGGCATTGTTAAAGGAAAAGCTCACTTAAAATGTAAAAAAGTATAGCAAATTATTTGTCCTGTTATTTAATACAATTATTTGTATTTGTTATTTCTACAGTATGTTATGTTACAAAAAATGCATGCTTTAAAGAATAATTTAAGACTTAGTTTTCATTTAATTTATTTCCTTCCATAAAACATTCCAGAAAAAGAAAGACATAAAGGTTTGACATGACATGAGGATGATTAAATGCTAATATTTTTGGGTGACCTGTCCCTTTTATCGCAATTATCTTTACAGATATTTTCCTACATCCATGCATGAGTTTACTTTTTGTATCAGAAATGAACTCAAACTTTAGACTTTTCCAAACTCCAAAAAAGAGGTCAAGAAATTGTCCCCTGACTTCCCCTTGTACATTTTTCAATATCTGTCTGCTGCCTGTCTGTGTCTCATTGCCTCTTCCTCTCTCTCTCTTTTGTTCTTTTCCTCCTTGTTACTTTATACTCTCTCTCTCTCTCTCTCTCTCTCTCTCTCTCGAGTATCTCGCGCTGTGTCTGTTGTTTTATCCCTTTTTCCATTCTTACTGCTCACCCTCCCTTCCATTGGCTCGATCGCCCGTCACAGTCTCTCTCCTCCTCTCTCTCTCAGATGGTAACTAGGCTGAGGTCATGTAAGGTAAGCAAGCGCACACTCTTACACAGCAATACCACTGCTGTGGTGTCGAGAGAGCGGGCTGCAATTCTGAATGCCCTTGAGGTATAACATCATTCAGGGCTCTCAGGGACGATCACAACACAAGTGTGTGTTTGATTTAAACAAACATTTTTTACACATTTAAAAACTTCTCATTTGTTACCTCTGTCACCTAATAAATTGCTAGATTAGTTTAATAATCAGTGTGAAATGCAAACAGAAATTGTTAAATATAGGCTCTGTTTCAAAATGTTTCAGAGCATTTTAAGGCATCGTCTGCGAACACCCGACGTGAAGGTTGTTCTAAAACGACGGTAACTTAATTATGCTGATTTCTCCTTTTAGTCTAACACAGCATTGTGCCCTTCATAAAGCACTCCCAGAATGCATTGTGACAAGCTCAATGTGTGTGTGTGTGTGTGTGTGTGTGTGTGTGTGTGTGTGTGTGTGTGTGTGTGTGTGTGTGTGTGTGTGTGTGATGTAAGAAGCATATTTTATTAACTACTAACAAGTATAAATGCAATGTAATTAAAAATTATTTTACCCATTTTTGTGTGAAGCTTACTGGGATATCTCATCATTAGCTTACCAATAGCAAACTATTTTAAAATAAATTCCAAATATAGAGCAGAGAGAGTTGTTGCAATTGTTGTTTACAATACTGTAAATTGGTCACATTAATATTCAATAATAAGTTCAATAAAGGGTTCAATAATGGTTAGAATGCCTTTGTATCAAGGTGAAATGTTTTTTCACAGGTTTCCTGTAGCTCAACTGGTAGAGCATTGTGTTAGCAGCACAAAGGTTATGGGTTTGATCCCAGGGAATGCAAGTACTGATAAAGTCACTTTAAATAAATTTTTTTTTTTTTTTCATTTTTTGAAAGCAAACATAACACAGTTAGTTAGGGTTAGGAAATAAAGTTTATGTTTCAAATTTCAAAGTTTCAACAAGTTTTTAGCAGAGTTTAACAGCACAGAACAGTACAGTGTCTCTTAATACAGAAAAACTTTATTTTTTTCCTTCGTTTCTGTCTGGCTGTTACTGTTGCTCTGTGGAGTTGTGGACGTATCTATTGGTCTTATCAGCAATTTGCACTTTTCTGAAGAGGCTGTGATAGTTGCTGTGAAGTTGCTAATACAAATGCAACAAGCTGGTTGTTCCTTTTCCCAAACACAAACTATATTTCACTGACCATATTTTATATAAATGTTCCATTTAAAGTGCATTGACTTTAAACCTGTAGTGATTATTCTTGTTTGCGTTATCGAGTCAGTCTGACATAAATCACAATTGAGATCCACAGTATGACACATTTATAGCTGAGATCATGTTTATACAGTTTACAGCAACAATGACAACAAATTCTCAGCTCAATCCAGTGTAAAATCCAGGACAGGAGATTTTTAAATTGCAAAGTGTAGTTTATGCTAAATCTTCTGTTTGATGCTAATGGGTATATATTGGCTGAATGGGTTAATCCAGTTACACAAAACGTTAAATCAGTGAAAAGATGGGAGTCTTACCTTCTACTGCTCTTTTGAAGAAAACTTTGCAGCTTCCACACGTTACGACCCCATAGTGACATCCTGATGCCTCGTCTCCACACACCAGACACACTTTGGCTGTTGATGACGTGTGTCTCAAAGATGCACTGAAACAAAAACAAACACAGTCGCCCAATGACACAGCAGATACAGGTACAAACGGTGTTCTCCTGGTCAGAAATATTTGTTTCATGTTTTCTATGGCAGTTCATGGCCAATTGAACAATTTAAATGGATTCTTATTCAAAATGAACTTCTCAAAAATATGTCTGTTTAAATGTACTAGGCTGGAAACAACCACCTGCAAATTGTTGGTGCATTTTATTCCAGGAATACTATCTGAAAACACAGAATACCAATAAATGATGCCTCCAGGTCTAAGCTAAGCTAAGCTTATTCCTCTGCTGGGCCGTTTGAGCTTAACAAATTTAGCTGCAGAAATCACATTAGACCTACACTGTTACTGGGCACCCAAGGGCACGGCATATGTCACTGACTCATAACTTATGCCTCACCATTTTGCACCAGTTCATGACTATGATCTTGCCTTCACTAAAATCTGTTTCTGACTGTAGTGCACATACGCCCAATATAATCTTCACTTTCTGAGGCAGTTCATTTATGTCTAGCGTACTGGTGGCTGAAAGAACAGTGTACAGAAAGACTGAACAGTTTTAAGAGGCAGAATATGAGTGGATGCCAAAACAAAGAGATTTTTATACCCCGTGCCCTCCAAAATGAAACTGAAACATTGAAAATGAAGCACACACTCCTAATAGACCAGCTGACTTGGCAGAAATCTGAATAAATCACCCAGTGAAACCTGACATAGCCAGAGTGGGCAGAGCTTCCTGAATGCCCTGTGGAATGGGTGAAAGTCACCCTTTGAAAGATGTTTATGACGTCAAAAACGTCCTACAGTATATATGCTACTGTATATAAGCACAACCGCATGCATATTCCTATCAGTACTGTACTGCCTCACTAAGGCAAGGGCCCTTAACTGACTAGAGTGTAAAACTGTTCATAATTCATTAGAGTGTGAAACTGAGAAAAATGACTTTAAAGTTATCTTAATGTCCTGACAGTTGACAATTAATACAGGTATACGCTTTAAAATGTGAAAATTACAATATTATGCCTAATAGCTCAATTGTCAGGACAATTTAAAGTCATTTTTCTCAGTTTCACACTCTGGTGAGTTAATGCCCTTTGCTTTATAAGGGCAGCATAGCTACGCTGTAGAAATATTACAAGAAATCTCTGAAAACAATTTTATATAAATAAATAATTATAATAATTTTATAATATAAATGACAAGAATTCACACCTAACCTTTCCAATCCCACCTTTAATAATGAGCGAGTTTTTGTGATCAGGGGTACACCGTAATTGTCTGGTTAGCATTCTGCCAACATCTTTCAGCCTTAACAAGCCTTTTGGTCTCTGAGGCACATTCGCTCTCAAGGTCTGGTGTGGGTAGCAACTTGCCACATCTTTCTGACACAGTCAAGAGAGCTGATCTAATTCTACTTCGTCCGTCTAAACACACATTCAATTTGTTAGCCGGTTAGCAGGGGTCTCTTGCGAGGGAGTCGATTGGCAGGCACTGGTGAGCTAATCACCCCAGCGGCACCAAAACACTCGCTGTGCATGATGCAAAGAGGTCTGGCCGTATTAAACTGTTCGGAGAGCCTATTCCTTGCTTCTGTATTTATTTTATTCTGCACTGAGAGATCTTGGCCAGAGAGTGGCAAAAATTACATAAATAAAAAAATAACAAAGACAAAGGGATGACAAGGTGACTGCTTTGGCAGGAAGTAGGTCAGCGCTCATTGTTATGAAACAACTCGCTCGTATGACCGGCATACCGTGGGGCTGTTTTTATGTTTTTAGCACAAGAGAAAAACACCAATTAACATCTACCGCTGTAGCGTGCAGATATCCCATCGGTATACATAATGAGGTAAATGTCTGGCCTGCTTCTCCTGTCTAAGCTAGGCTTACGTTAAGTTAGAGTCAACATTTCTGGGGCATTTTCTTTGTTGTACCACAGTATGACGTTGCTGCTCCAAGGTCAACATCACTAGTACTGACGCTCTGTGAATGCACACATTATATAATAAAGGAGATGAGGATAGCTAGCTAACTAGCTACAGGTGCTCACATTCTCACATTCATTTTATGCACATACTGTAAACCGCTGACTAACTAGAGGAGATCAAACAACATTTTTCTTTTTTTAAATTTTGTTGGTTTGATTTCTTGAAAAACAAGCACAAGGCAACAGATACAGGCTTTCATCTTCAGATTTTATCTTTTAATTAAAACATTTAGAGAAACCTCGGTAAGCGAGATGTTTACTGGAAATCCCTCACAAAAATCTTGATAATTAATATGATAATTTCATTCCTCACACATTCACTGCATGCATTTACATGTTTATGTAAATTAAACCCTCTTACGTAAAATGCATTGTTTCTTGTAAAACTAGGCCTGTAACCTAAAAGACAACATTTTAAAGGAAGTAATTGTTAATTAAACCGGTTTGTGATCACTTACCGCTCATACAGGGAAATAAGCATATAGAAAACGCCACACCCATTCAGACCTTAAAATAATGCATTGTTACGAAACCAAAGTTGTGTCAAAGATATTTCTCTCAGTTTGGGATTCTGAATATTGCAGCATAATACTGCAGCATCAGCTCAGATATGCTGAAAAAATCCGGCAGCGTTGAGACAAAAACTGACAGATGGATCAGCAATGAACAAAAATTAAAAATATAACTGCTTAAATTTACTCCAATGGCGTGATCACATTTCGCTCGTGCTAAAGCGGAAAGAAATGAAAACGAGAAAAATAACACCAGATTATTATGTTGCATTTAAACTATTAACAGTAAAGGTGGGTGCAATGTTTTCAGACTTCACAGTTCACAGATGCCAGTGTCAGGAAAACCGAAAGTCCTTTTGCTACAGTCCTGCTCAGCTTTAAAAGGAAGTCCTTCGTTGTGCAACCAGCCGTCACTCTAAACAAGCACCTCTTCTCTGGTCTAGAGTATTTATGTAACTTGCAACTTGGAATGCGGCAAAAGCTAAAGGTAGATTAGGTAAAACAAAGACAGTAGACAAATGCCTTACATAACACAGACGGTCTAAATATCATCACTGCACCCATTCCAAGCACCATTCCATAACAGTGAAATTATGGGTAAACCACAGTGTGGAATTATGGGTAAACCACAGAGTAGAATTAAGGCTTCCCAGAGAACTAATATGACCAAAGGGTCAACTGCAGTGTCTGTAAGCAGTACAAACATGTACAATTCATTTACATCTCTATTGTAAATCAAAAACATCAGGGGTGGCTCAGCGTCCTAAATGCTTATCTAAAAAACGATTATGATTAAAAATATGTAAAAAATGCTTATCTAAAAGTTATTATGTTGTTTTATAAGTGAAAAGAATCTGTGAAACCTGATGTTTTTAGTTAAAACGTTTATTCACAAACTGTAAGGAGAAACCTGTTAGCAAAGCTGTTGTGTTTGAAGGTGCAAATTCAGATCATAATCATCAGAAAAAGCAGCTGATCTCGTATGAGCTGCAGATATTAAATAACAAAAATATTACAGTTATGAAAATCCAAAATAATCAAGTCGCTACAAATTGTGTCAACATTAATTTCAATGTCAAACTATCCAAAGCCACCAGGACTCTGGTTGTTATGCTAATGCATCAAAATATGTTGTTTTTCAGATATTTCACTACTTCATATATTTTGCACTGTACACACTAGGTAACATTACATCATATTTTGCTGCAAGGCAGAGACATCTACTGTACATAAGAGTTATGTAAGTAACATGTACAGTCTATCCATAAGAGATTATATAAAAATCTTAAGAGAGTTTTTCCCTTTCCTTTTTGTTTCCCTGTATTCCATGCCATTCATAACATCAGACTTTCCATCCGTCAGTCAACAGTCCCCCAGCATAAACCTTGCAGGCATGGTAAGGGAAGACTGACAAACAAGTAAAGTATGAAATTGACACCCTCACTTTTACACATCTGCTCCTGGCCACAACTAAATCAGGGACTCATGTTCACATGCAGTAAAGAACTGGCTAGACTGGTATCATTGGCTGTTGACAATGTCACAGGTTGTGTCTTCCCTTGGGCGGAGAGCAGTTTTAGAACTTGGCTGAGAATCTGGGGTAAATTTAAAAACAGTAGCACCACTTCAGCATTAGTTTTTTGTTAGCATTGAGTTCAAACACCTATGACCGACTCACTAACCACAATCCGGTTAAACTAGTACAATCAAAATCCAGTTCCAAATTCCATAAACACACATCACTGACATTTTTTTCTCAGCCTTGTTTATGGGTACTATAAAGAATTTTAATTACAGCACAATGAAATAAACTTAGTGCTAGTAGCACGCCCAGAAACAAAGACAACATTTCATATTATCTGAACATATTTTTATAAATGAAGAAAACACTTCAGGCTCAGTGTAGATGAGTGTGTTTTGTCATTTTTATATTTACATTTACTCATTTGGCAGACGCTCTTCTCCAAAAGGACTTACAGTATATACAATGTATACATTTTTATCAGTACTCTGGGATTACGCCCACAACCTTTGCGCTGCTAACGTAACACTCTACTAGCTGAGCTACAGG